>CM040824.1:2618934-2678934 GCA_022828995.1 Vimba vimba | reverse complement strand
ATCAGTCCGCTCGAGTTCTGTGCTTCAGAAACGTGAAAACGCATATTTTTCTGTTCTAGCAAATGCATGAAAAACTTCTTAGTGAATTGATAATAAACTTTGTAATATTTCTCCCAAACAAAAGTGTAAAGTCATGCATGCACCGTATTCAACGTATGTGTGTAAAAGAGCATGAAGATGCACAGCATGTGCTTTAATGTTAGTAAAAAGAAGTTATTGACAAGCGTGAGTCTTGAAACACTCTCGCAAAGGGCATGTTGCGGGTCTAAGAAGACATGATAAAAATGTTGATAATAATCGTGCATTTGTGCATTTATGGAGCGCTGGGATTCCCGTCAACCCTGGAAACTTCCAGCCAAAGACAGCCAACGACTACAGATAGCGATAACTGTACAAACACAGACACATTCACTCCTCGGCTGAGCCGGACAACAGTTTCCATCTCGCGTGCCAAGAGTCCTGACGTCCTGAAACACTCCCTCTGACAATCCAAAGGCCAGTCGGTTTCATCCCGAATGCAAAAGGGAGATAGCATGATTATTAACAGAGGACGAGCACAACAAGGGTCTTCGTTTTATTACAAGAGGCTCGTAAGATGCATTCAATAAGAAGCGTTCCTCTCTCTCTCGTGAGAAAACATCTGCGATAGGAAGACTAGCCGTAGGACGAAAGGCAACAGAAAGAATTAAAGTAATCAAATGCTTGATCCTTTGGGGCGAGCACATCTCTGAGAGGAAATGTGTGTGAGAAGAAGAGGGACCAAAACAAACGACTGGATACTTCAAAAAGCAGCGTGCATTCCAGCGCTCGGCCAAACCAGATTCTGCAAGGACAAATGAGTTGCATTGCATGAGAATAAAAAACGATGTAAAATGCACAAACCCAAACCCCCTAAAACACTTGAAACAACAACACAAAAAACAAGATAATGAGAGTCTAGCTGATGGCATCCTGTAATTAAATGGATTTTCATATGGAAAAAAACAACACTCTAAAAAAAATATATAAAACAAGGCCAAACCCACCGATTTTTTTATGCACGATGCGAGACCTCCTTAACTTTCTGACTTCTTCTGTGAACACTTCAAATGTTGTGGTTTAGAAACAGAAAAACAAGCAGATGCTGTAGACGCCTCCGTCTCTAAACGCTAATGTTAAAGCGAGTGCTACTAAAAACAGAGAAGAGTGAAATTAAACAGCACAACATCAACGTCACCCTCCTTCATCCAAAGGTCAAAACTGTGAGCGTAATGGCTTTTGCTCGTACTTGAATCGCTGCGGCTTGTTGTGGAGAAATGCGCTTTTCTCCAAGCAACCAAACGTACAATTTTCACCTAGCAAAACAAAATAGACAAGAATATAATAGTCTCAACTTTAGCGTGGGCAAGCAATCACTCAACACACTCGAAACATGTTAGCAATCTAACAGAAAAGCCCTATTATAGAGATTTACTTCTGAAAAATGTCATTTTTAGTCATGCATTTTGTATCCAAATTAACCAAAAGGAAACCCAATGTACTTTTCAATCCTTTCTTTCACGGGAACAACCCGACATGTTTTATATTTCTCCTATATCATCTACAACTGTGGTCATTTAAAAGTAACCATAACACGACCTCAAACGAAATGACTCAACGAAAGTAATAAAGAAAGAGAACAGACCCAGCGTGAGTCCGCTGACAGCTCACCATGTGACTGTTTCTAATGTCTCAAAGGCGTATATATATATATTTATATATATATATATATATATATATTTAAAACAGGCCTGCGTTGTGTTAATCGGCTCATGAGCTCACATAGGCCCCGTCCCAAATGGCACCCCGGTTTACACTTTGTTTGAAGCATGGCCTGCTGGGTAATCGTCCAGTGTAAAAGGGCACATCGTGGCTTTCGTGAGCACCTTAAAATGTCAAACGGGACACCCCATGGCCACAAACACACATCAAGAGCAGCATTTGGGACGCGGACCAGAGGCATTCTGGGATAGACGTGAATGCAGAAAGGACTTTTATTTTAGAAACCGATGAAAAGCATCATAATGCCAAAATCTGGAGATCAAGGAACTATTTTTTCCTCTATAAAATCTAAGTTTTTTTTATGATGATTAGTGTTAAATCTTCACTGATTATAAACAAATGAATTAAGATTAATACAATATTTATTGGCTGAATAAAATGTTCAAAATGTGCAAAATGAATCTGTTTTTCCTCTTTTTTTGTAGTAGAACATTTTGATTGATAATTAGTTATTAGCAAATGAATAATGATTATTAATAAAACATTTATTGGCTGAATAAAATGTTCAAAATGAATGTGTTTTTTCCTCAATAAAACAAACATTTTGAATAATAATTAGCAATAAATATTCAATGATTATTAGCAAATGAATAATGATTATTAATAAAACACTTATCAGCTGAATAATATGTTCAAAATGTGCAAAATGAACCTGTTTTATTTTTTAAACGGAACATTCTGAATGATAATTCGTGATAAATATTCAATAATCATCAACAAATGAACAAAGTTTATTAATAAAACATTTATTGACTGAATAAAATGTTAAAATGTGCAAAATGAACTTGTTTTTCCTCAATAAAATAGAACATTTTAAATGATAATTGGTGATAAATAGCTAAGGATTATTAGCAAATGAATAATGATTATTAATAAAACATTTATAGACTGAATAAAATGTTCCAAACTAACTTGTTTTTCCTCAATAAAATAGAGCATTTTAAATGATAATTGGTGATAAATAGCTAAGGATTATTAGCAAATGAATAATGATGGCACTAGTTGCTCTTTTTTCCACAGATGTCCAGGATAGATAGATAGATAGATAGATAGATAGATAGATAGATAGATAGATAGATAGATAGATAGATAGATAGATAGATAGATAGATAGATAGATAGATAGATAGATAGATAGATAGATAGATAGATAGATAGATAGATAAATAAATGTGTCCGGCTCCTGGAGCGCTAATGAGAGTCTCCGTCTCACTCTTGATCAGTCTTCATCTCTTGGTCCTGTTCTTCATTTCTTTCCCCCTGTTTTCTGATACAAGGCTCCAGTGTCACAGACTTGAGAGATAGATCCAGACAGTGACAGCTTGTCAGGTCTCCACGACAGACCCACTTCTGCACTCGAAACGCATGCAAACTAAAGATTCACCCAGAATCAAAACATTCAAGGAATGCAACAGTATTACATTTCTGACCAATACCAATATTATTTTCATATTATTTTACGCCACAGTAAAATTCTATACTATTTAGTCCAAATTAATTAAAAATAAAATGCAATGCAAATAAAAAATAAATACAAAAATACAAATAAAGAATAATATATACTCCTTTTCTAAGTTTGGAGCCGGTATGATTTTTTTCATTTACTTACTGAAGTCTCATTAAGATGCTGCACCAAGGCCGCATTTATTTAATCAAAAATACAATGAAAACATTAATATTGTGAAAAATTACAATTATTGAGTTATTGATATTAAGTGAGCATTAGATGGCGGCAAAGGTAAATGTAAAAAGGTAAAATGAAAAGAAAAATAAAGAAATTAGCACGCACAATTAAATATCCAATATCACCTGATATCATAAAATAAATAAAAACTCTAATATCAACAACTGATATGATATGATATCGATCTGTAGAAAATTCTGCCATCATTTACTCTCCCTCGTGTCGTTTGAAATGCATTATGTATTTCTGTGGAACGCAAAAGGAAATGTTATAAGCAATGCTCATTCTCCTCTTTCAAGGGCTTTCAAGATTCATAAAGCCTCTTTTCTG
Source organism: Vimba vimba (assembly GCA_022828995.1). Lineage (NCBI taxonomy): Eukaryota > Metazoa > Chordata > Actinopteri > Cypriniformes > Leuciscidae > Vimba > Vimba vimba. The sequence goes on along the minus strand of CM040824.1, from coordinate 2,675,121 downwards.
CAACCTTTCTTGTTTTCATGATGGATATACGCATGAGCTGTTCAAATAAGTTATAGATTAGGCTCACATACTTGAAAGACTATAGAGTGTCTATACGAGACTATACGTTTCCATAAGGATATCGCATTCAACTCATTAGAATGAACAGGCAAGGTTTTCTGATTCTTCATTATGAACTGAAGATCAGAGCTTAAACACCTTGACCTTCTCTTCAGGCTTTTTTCTTGAGCCTGCAAGCTAACGTCACAACATCCGTTCAGTGTTGACTGTGTACTATGTTTATCCTATTGATGAGAACATTCGGAAATGGCAGACATGTCATAGCTGAGGTCATACCTGCACGTTGCACCAATCTACACAAGGATGTGAAGCAGTATAAGTTAAATAATAAAGCACAGAAAGCTGGGTTCAGGCGTAGAGCAATGGCGCCATCTAGTGTGAGCTTTTCCCTGCCCAGTGCTGATTAAAGCAGAACCTCCACTTGCAAATCTGTGCGATCACATGTAAACACACAAACAAGCAAGTAATCAGTGGGGCAAATAAAACAAACAAGCGTGCTACTGGTTTCCATAATTCATAAAATACAGCATAAATTGAATTTTGATCAATCAGGAGACATTCCAGGCTGTTTGTGTAAGGTCTTAAGCTTGTCAAGGCCTGTAAAAGTCAAAGACAGTTTCAATACGTCCCCAGCGTTTAATAGCATGATGTCCTGAGGCCTTTCTCTCTGCTAGGCTGAACTAAGCTGTCGAAACCCCTTCAGCGCTCGCTGTATCTCTCTCTCTCCGTTACTCCATGCCTCCTAATTACACCAGAGGAATCATGTACAGCACATCACAAGCCCCGCCCACCTGTCAATCATATTTCTGCTGAGCAGCAAGGAGATGGAGAAGGAAAGAGAGATAAAGGAGATCAACACCTCCAACCCTTTCTCTTTCACATCACACATTTATTGTTTTGATTCAATATTATACAAGGGTTATTATAGCAAACTAAAACCATAAAAAAAATATATGTATATATATATATATGCATGCAAAAATGTGCAAAAATATGCATATGCACAGCTATAGATTAAAAGCAGGGATGGGCAGGAAGGCTAGAAGGTTCATATCAAATGTGCCTATTAATTTATTCAAAATACATTAAAAATGCAATTCATAAACAATTCATAAAGTCTGGGGTTGGTAACATATTTTTTAATGTTTTTATAATAAGTCTCTTCTGCTCATAGAAAGTACAGAATAGAAAGAAAGTAATATTTCACTGATTTGAAACAGAAATCTTTGTAATAATGTAAAAATTTTAGCAAAATTTCTTCACTGAAAATTTTTAATTTTGAAAATGTTTGCTCGCCAAATCAAAGTCATATGGGCAAAGCACCATGCATAATTTTTTTTTTTTTAAAAACAGCAAATTGTATCATAAGTTGCATAAAATATCAAATAATGTCCCTTTTTTGACAAGGCAAGGTTAAATCAGGTTGTAAAATTTCATGTGGTGTGATTCCCCATATATATGAATCAATAAATTCATGATATTTGTTTGAAAATAAATAAATAATTGTTTACCTTGACAAATATTTGTTAAGATGTGTATTGTGTACACTCACATGTATTCAAAGTGTAAGGAAAATATATTTTTTAAATTAATTTTTTACGTGACATTTTTAGATTCATTAAATATAAACTGTTCTTGAAAATGGCATTTTTCAAAACCTTAACAGGAATACAAATAGTGCATTTCCCTAAAATAGGAACTGGAGAGATCCAGGCTGTACGGAAGTCTGATTCCCCGATGTTAAAGAGATAACCTGAAGCTGATGTCTAGCCGAGCGCGACCAAAGTGAGCCTCAGCGAGAAGCTCGTATCCATCACTTAGTTGCCGCTTTCTGTCAGACGCCCTATTTTATGACACAAGGGGTCCCACAAAAATAATGTGGTGAATCACACACAGCACACAGTGTTCCAGTGCTAGTGAATAGCCTGTGGTGAGGAAGGCAGGGAGGATCCCTGTGGCGATAAACCCGGTTCTTTGGAGAACTTTGGGCCCTTAAAGTCAGCCAACTCATGTTAAGGCCAAAAACAGTCAGTCAGAACCCTTGGAGAACACAAACTAGGGTTGGGTGGACGCAAGAGTGCCCCAGAAATAGGGCGTTTTAATACCAGGAATCACTAGAAAGTTCCCAGAACAAGCTATTAAAGCCTTGAATAAAGTCTTGGACTGCTTACGAACTACAAAAAAACTCAAATACTCTTTAAAGGCCGACGGTTGACCGGCCGGCAAGTTTTTGGTGTGTTTTGCACCATGGGCACTAGCAGGACCCCTTTCTTGATGACTGATCATGATTGATATTCAAAATGGTAAGCAATGGTCTTTTTGAATGACGAATAAAGACTATTGATTCCTGCCTTCACAAATAATTACACAGAAACATGTAATTAAACATAACATTTTAAAGTAGAAAGACTGAAATAGTCAAGAGCTCTTCGATTGAACTCCTCATAATTAATGACCTTCATTATTGAACTCAACTGAATCAACACTGAACTGACTTTAGCTGAATAATGACACGATTGTCTTTTTGTAGAGCTGCTTTACAGCAGAACTGAATTCTGTTTGAATCATTGATCATTATTTTCCTGTTTATCACTGTAAAGCTGCTTTGAAACAAACCGTATAATGAAAAGCGCTAAAATGTATATACAGTGCAATGCATAAGTTAATACACCCATGCTAAAGTTGACTAAAAAGAGGAATAAAAAATCATATTTTGGAAATTGAACTTAATGCCTTAATTTAAAAAATTAGGAAAAATCCAACCTTTTAGGACACCAATTTTCTTTGTGAATGAATAATGTATCGTAAATAAATAAATGTTCTTCCTTAAAATACATGGTGCATAAGTTAGTACACCCCTATGTTAAATTCCCATAGAGGCAGGCAGATTTTTATTCTATATAAAGTTCCCTTGGCCTTTGGAATTAAAATAGCCCCACATCATCACATAGCCTTCACCATACCTAGAGATTGGCATGGTTTTATTTCAGTTAGCCTAAAAGTTAGCCTAGTTTGATTTGCATTGAGAGATGATCTTATGGAAAGTACCCCATGACAATCTCTAGGTATGGTGAAGGCTATGTGATGATGTGGGGCTATTTTAATTCCAAAGGCCAAGGGAACTTTATCAGGATGCATAGTATCCTAAAAATTAATAAAAAAAAAATACTTAAAAATAAAAATCTGCCTGCCTCTATGGGAATTTAACATAGGGGTGTACTCACTTATGCACCATGTATTTTAAGGAAGAACATTTATTTATTTACGATACATTATTCATTCACAAAGAAAATTGGTGTCCTAAAAGGTTGGATTTTTCCTAATTTTTTAAATTAAGGCATTAAGTTCAATTTCCAAAATATGATTTTTTATTCCTCTTTTTAGTCAACTTTAGCATGGGTGTATTAACTTATGCATTGCACTGTATATATATATATAGATATAGATATGTTACGACCTGTGTTTATGTAGCCTATTGTTTTTCTATTTTGTTCTGTGTTCCTCTTCTCTTCCTTCTTTATAAGGACGCTGATGGAGCTCATTGTTGGTTCGGTCGTACTTGGGTTGAGAGCTCTGGAATCCCTCCTCCGGCCGATGATCAAATTTGAATGTATTAGTTATGTTAACTAGTTCAAGTGAACGTGCAACCTTTTGTAACATCTGAAACCGTTTCCCTTTGTCTAAGCAACATGTCCTAAAAAGGGTGGAGCGCAGGGCTGTCCTGCCTTGTTTATTTTGAAATTGGTTTGAGCTGTTTTTGGCAGGGAGTTAGGCAAGTTAAATGTATTTTCTTTTGTTATTGGATTAGGGTATTCATTTTCTCCTTTTTTTTTTTAGATTGTTTTGTTTGTTATTTTGGCCTTTGGGACACCCTAAAGAGATGCTCTTTTATTTCACTTGTTATTCTTTAATAAATTTGTTACTTTTTCTGCTTAGATTTTGTGTATGTGTTTGATTATCGACCGGAGTGATTCGTTGCTGGGATTCCATTTCCACAACCCAACATTATTTATTACGCCTTTTTAGTGTTTTTGTATTCCCCAAGAGTCGGGGCGTAATAATAAATATATATATATATATATATATATATATATATATATACACACACACACACACACAAAGTAGGGATGCACCGATATGACAATTTTGGCTGATACCGATAACCGATAATTCTTTATATCTGAAAGCCGATAACCGATATATTTGCTGATAAATCTGAATCCAAATTTTTGTATAATTTTTGAGAGCCTGATTACAAAAACAAAAGTCTCACCATTAAAAGCCATGTCCCAAACACACAATTATAATGTTCTCATTATCACTTTATTTAGCTTATATGACAGGCTTGTGCTGTGCATGTTGCACTTTAGTGATTCCAATCATATTTCAAGACATTCAAAAGCATCATGTTGAACAGTGCGCATCTGAAGTGTCTCAGCTGAAGGAAATATTACATTATTTATCGGCTTTAATATATTGGCCAAATTTTCTTGTCGGGCCGATAACTATAAAATTAAAAATTAACATGTATCGGCCGATATATCGTGCATCACTAATACAAAGGTGACTAGACAATTTTTTTAAAAATATATATACAGTGAGGAAAATAAGTATTTGAACACCCTGCTATTTTGCAAGTTCTCCCACTTAGAAATCATGGAGGGGTCTGAAATTGTCATCGTAGGTGCATGTCCACTGTGAGAGACATAATCTAAAAAAAAAAAATCCAGAAATCACAATGTATGATTTTTTAACTATTTATTTGTATGATACAGCTGCAAATAAGTATTTGAACACCTGAGAAAATCAATGTTAATATTTGGTACAGTAGCCTTTGTTTGCAATTACAGAGGTAAAATGTTTCCTGTAGTTTTTCACCAGGTTTGCACACACTGCAGGAGGGATTTTGGCCCACTCCTCCACACAGATCTTCTCTAGATCAGTCAGGTTTCTGGGCTGTCGCTGAGAAACACGGAGTTTGAGCTCCCTCCAAAGATTCTCTATTGGGTTTAGGTCTGGAGACTGGCTAGGCCACGCCAGAACCTTGATATGCTTCTTACAGAGCCACTCCTTGGTTATCCTGGCTGTGTGCTTCGGGTCATTGTCATGTTGGAAGACCCAGCCTCGACCCATCTACAATGCTCTAACTGAGGGAAGGAGGTTGTTCCCCAAAATCTCGCAATACATGGCCCCGGTCATCCTCTCCTTAATACAGTGCAGTTGCCCTGTCCCATGTGCAGAAAAACACCCCCAAAGCATGATGCTACCACCCCCATGCTTCACAGTAGGGATGGTGTTCTTGGGATGGTACTCATCATTCTTCTTCCTCCAAACACGTTTAGTGGAATTATGACCAAAAAGTTCTATTTTGGTCTCATCTGACCACATAACTTTATCCCATGACTCCTCTGGATCATCCAAATGGTCATTGGCAAACTTAAGATGGGCCTTGACATGTGCTGGTATAAGCAGGGGAACCTTCCGTGCCATGCATGATTTCAAACCATGACGTCTTAGTGTATTACCAACAGTAACCTTGGAAACGGTGGTCCCAGCTCTTTTCAGGTCATTGACCAGCTCCTCCCGTGTAGTTCTGGGCTGATTTCTCACCTTTCTTAGGATCATTGAGACCCCACGAGGTGAGATCTTGCATGGAGCCCCAGTCCGAGGGAGATTGACAGTCATGTTTAGCTTCTTCCATTTTCTATCGATTGCTCCAACAGTGGACCTTTTTTCACCAAGCTGCTTGGCAATTTCCCCGTAGCCCTTTCCAGCCTTGTGGAGGTGTACAATTTTGTCTCTAGTGTCTTTGGACAGCTCTTTGGTCTTGGCCATGTTAGTAGTTGGATTCTTACTGATTGTATGGGGTGGACAGGTGTCTTTATGCAGCTAACAACCTCAAACAGGTGCATCTAATTTAGGATAATAAATGGAGTGGAGGTGGACATTTTAAAGGCAGACTAACAGGTCTTTGAGGGTCAGAATTCTAGCTGATAGACAGGTGTTCAAATACTTATTTGCAGCTGTATCATACAAATATATAGTTAAAAAATCATATATTGTGATTTCTGGAATTTTTTTTTTAGATTATGTCTCTCACAGTGGACATGCACCTACGATGACAATTTCAGACCCCTCCATGATTTCCAAGTGGGAGAACTTGCAAAATAGCAGGGTGTTCAAATACTTATTTTCCTCACTGTATATTTTTTTGACAGTGTAGCTGAGCTGAAAGAACTTTGGAAAGAATCAAAACACTCAAAACACAAGTTGGTCTCGATCTCGTCTTTGTAATGTGACTTAGGGCCCTTTCACACCCACCTTGTTTGGTCCGGATTTTCTGACTTTTCAGTTTGATCCGAATCAAAATTACAGGTGTGAACCTCCCCCGGACCACGATCCGGATCAAACAGACGACATTTGGTCTGACGAAAAGAGCTAGTCTCGGTCCGGATCAAACTGAACAAAGGTTTGGTTCGTTTCTAGTGTGAACGCATTTTCTGTATGGTTCGGACTTTCAGACCATTTACAGGAATTCCCGGTGGTTCCCGCAGGATTGCTTGCTCTTCTCCTCCTTTCCTGCCGGCGACGATTAAGTGTTCGCATGACGAGGACGTTAATTTGGCGAATGTGAACTAGCCTGGAGTATAGTCGGTGCTGCAGGGAGTGATGCCGTAATAATAACAGTATAGTGGCAACGATATGCGTATGTTCATTCATTCTTGTCAAAAAAAAAATTTTTTTCATACTTGTCAAAGTTACCCGGCGAATTGACAACACACTGACATCAGATGCACATCCGTTTACAAACCAATCAATGTCAAGATGCAGCCCACATAGATGATGACGACAGGACGCAAGTACGTCATGTAAAGTTCTTTAGTACGCTTGCATAATTGCAATGTGAAACCAAGAAAAACGAACCGAATGTATGAAATGTATCAAAACTAGCGCTGTTAAAAGATTAATCGTGATTAATCGCATCCAAAATAAAAGTTTGTGTTTAAATAATATGTGAGTGTACTGTGTATAATTAAATTTGTATCTAGAAATACACACACATGCATGTATATATTTAAGAAAAATGTGTTATTTATATATATAAAAAATATATTTATATATAATATAAATTATATATAAATATATACAGTGTATGTTTGCAAATATTTCTTAAATATATACATGCATGTGTGTGTATTTATATATACAAAATAATTATACACAGTACACTCACATATATTATTTAAACACAAACTTTTATTTTGGATGCGATTAATCACGATTAATCTTTTGACAGCCCTAATCAAAACATGAACTTTGGTTCAGACCTTGGTGTGGACGCCCTTAAAAAACCTTCACCCTCTCTGTTCCTCTCTGGTGAAATAAGTTGCCAACCTCCACCATGTCTAATTCTCTACATACAGACCATAATAAGCCACAAAGCCACCCCAAAATGGACTAGTGTTTGTGCACTCCATCTGCAGGAGCATCTGCTCTGGCTGCTTCAACTCTGCAAAGTCTCAACAGAATCCCAGATCCACGGCCCTGTAAATCATCATTTTCCACAAATGAACCCATGGCAGAATAACATAAGGCCCATTACTAGTGGCCCAGTTACAGCAATCAAATTCTTATTCATTATTAAAAAGCTTTTACATTTTAGGATCACAAATTCGTGCATTTACTCTTAACAGCATATTTTTTTTTTTTTTTTTATTTATTTTTTTTATGAAAGTACAACTTCTATCTACCCGAAGATCAAAATATCTAAAACTGTTAACTAAGTGTTTCGATAACAATCAGAATGAATTAAGTTAAAACTTAAAGGCCCCCCTGTGGTTAAAATCCAGCTTTTAATGTTGTTTATGTGTCTATGTGGTGTTTTTAATATGCTTTAAGACAAACCATGTGTAAATTCATAAGTCGACTCCATTGCTGAGTATTTTCTCCTTAAAACTGCAGTGAACCAAAGACAGTCTCAAAAACACGCTTTGAAATCGCTGGTGATTCTGACGTCACAAACTACCCCGGTGGATCTCTGAGCTGAGTGAGTGAGTGGAGGCGGGGCTCATTTGCATATTCATAGAACCATGCATACTAAATGAGGCAAGTTACATTCAAGCTATTTTAAGAACAGTATTTTTTTCCAAGGAAAAAACTTTTAAATATGTAAAAGGTGATCAAAGATTAGTTTTAAGGGATAAAATTATTGACAACACAGGGACTTTAAAAATTTGACAATGGTATTACTTCATTGGCACAAATCAGGCTAAAAATATTAATATTTTTCAGTTTTGTCCAGCTAATGTGAATGCATATTCTAGCTCAGAAGCCATGTGATGGTACAAATTGATTGGCTCATTTAGCTGAGGCGGTACTTTGTATCCTACAATCATACTGAGCATTGCAATTTCTCCTGTTCATTTTTCTACAAATGGTCAGTTTAAAGGAGAAGTTCACTTTTAAAAAAACTTTTGCTGATAATTTACTCACCCCCATGTCATCCAAGATGTCCATGTCTTTCTTTCTTCAGTCGAAAAGAAATTAAGGTTTTTGATGAAAACATTCCAGGATTTCCCCCCATATTATAGACTCCAATGGGACCCAAACGGTTCAAGGTCCAAATGACAGTTTCAATGCAGCTTCAAAGGGCTTTAAACGATACCAGACGATGAATAAGGGTCTTATCTAGCGAAGCGATCGGCCATTTCAAAAATAAATAAAAAAGTTTAAGTTTTATAAGCACAAATGTTCGCCTTGCTCTGTTCTGTGATGCGCGTTCGTGACGTCACGTAATACGCAATTACGTTGAAAAGGTCACGCTTGAAAAATTTCTGTCCTGAAGAAAATGTTCTTTTTGGCTTTTTAATATTAAAACACCCAGGATACGCACACGAAATGGGCATTTTAAACGATAAACTGACACAAATACATTTGAAAATGTGTATATGGTCCTCCTTCCGCACATTTGTAAACACGTCAAGCGTGACCTTTTCAACGTAATTGCGTATTACGTGACGTCACGAACGTGCATCACAGAACAGAGCAAGGCGAACATTTGTGCTTATAAAACTTAAACTTTTTTATTTCTTTTTGAAATGACCGATCGTTTCGCTAGATAAGACCCTTATTCATCGTCTGGTATCGTTTAAAACCCTTTGAAGCTGCACTGAAACTGTCATTTGGACCTTGAACCGTTTGGGTCCCATTGGAGTCCATAATATGGGGGGAAATCCTGGAATGTTTTCATCAAAAACCTTAATTTCTTTTCGACTGAAGAAAGAAAGACATGGACATCTTGGATGACATGGGGGTGAGTAAATTATCAGCAAAAGTTTTTTTAAAAGTGAACTTCTCCTTTAATTAGGGGTTCAAGCATGAAATGCTGAAACCCTGTTGTAATTGTAAGGATTTGTAAAACTGATCGTGCAGGCCAAACCGTAAGGCCTAGAGACTTGAAACCTGGCCAGATGTTAGGCCTCAATTTGGGGAGAACCTATCAGAGTATGACCCCGATTGGCCCATAGGTGGCGCTACAGCAACCAAAAGTACAAAATCTCTCATAACTCTTAGACCGTTTGTCCTAGACTCAAGTGTCTTACACCACTGTGATCCCTGGCTCAAGGCGGACAAAATGTGTATGTTTCGGACAATCATACAACATATCAAATTTCGATTAAGGCAGGAAAGATTTTCTGCTATGTCGAATTTTGTCCAAAACCTACTTTTGCGAACTAGTCCCTGGTTTTTCGCCCGATCGGAACTAAACCAGTCCTGGACAATTCTCTGGACTCTCTAGATCAATAATTATCGAAAAACAGTTTAACTTTTGCATTTGGATGGCTATAACAGGGTCATTTATAAAATGGGCATGGCAAAATACACTAAAAAGCCTAAAAATCCTAAATGAAAACTTCATAAAATTGGTGAGCATATGTGAGATAACATTCTGTACAAGCATCTAAAGTTTTATGGATATCGGACCATAGGTGGTGCTATAACTGTTAAAATGCTTTAAAACCATATATTTACTATGGTAAATTGCCTGTATTGCCTGTAAATGGTCTTTTCCATCTATTATATCAGTGATTACATGCTTAAATAAAACTTAATGATGAAACTTTTGATGCTTTTTTGCTTAAAGGCCTTAAAGGCCTGAACTGCTTGAACCCCGATAAATGCTGCTTGCAGCTTTAATTGTCCTTGTAGTGGGTCTGATTTCTAACAAGGCATCAAAGTTTCAAAGATGCCCAAATATTTGGCATCCAAAGTCAAAGCTTCAGGCATACTACATTATAAAAAGAGGTACCTTGAAAACTTACACAAGTCTAAAAAAAGCAATAAATCTTGAAAACCACTTGAAAACGCAACCTTGGTTGGTTGAGTATAACCTGCGGTAATGAGCACTCTAAAATGATGGGAAAAGCTTTACAATTGGTTGCATCTTCTTTCACCTCCATCTCTCAAAAGCAAATGGGTTTACCTTTGAAAAAAGCCCTTGAACCATCAATGTCGAATGGAAGTCATTTCATTCAATGATTGCTCTATACATGATCATATAACAACCAAAGAACATGAGGCTGTTTTACAAGATCGGGTGCACCATATGTCACAGACACAGTTTGCTCAAATACACAATATCTCGAACTATAATCTGTTAGTGATAACTGAATAAAAATAAATAATTGTGTCAATATCCACATTTTTAGAGGGCATTTTCTCCAAAACACACACACTATCATTTAAAAGTTTGGGGTCAGTAAGATTTGTTTTAATGCTTTTAAAAGAAGTTTCTTTTGTTCAGCAAGGCTGCACTTATTTGATCAAAAATATAGTAACATTGTGACGTGATTTTGCAAAGAAGGACATGTTCATGGATCAACATCTTTTGTTGATCCTGGAACAACAATCCTGTCCGAAAACATAGTTCTACCCCTAAATCTAACCTTTCCTATAACTTATCCCTAAAATCATAGGGAAATTATAGGTTTTAAGGTTCATAAAACTGAACGCACCCAACCTTGTTTAAGCCTAAACTTGACATTAACTGTCCCCAAACCTATCCCTCAAATGTGATTTATTTATTAGAAGGTTGTTCCAGGAACACGGATGTTGATCCAGGAACTCGTTTTACCTGATGAAATCACGTTCACGTTTGCAAATGATGTTGCCATGAAGTTTGTCCTCATTCACATGCTAAACATCACAGATGCTCAATCACCAGATCTATTACTGTTAAATATTTAGTTGCATTGAGCCATTTGAAAGCAAAAATAAAACCCTGAATCTTACATCGCTACACTATTGACAATAGACCTTTTTGCCTGCAAAATTTTGTCTAGACCACACCGCTTTACTACTAGTTATGCGGAAAAAAACATGAATTAGCATCAGAAGGTATACTGAAAGATACAGAACAAATCTGTGTTTAAACCGCAAAAAGATCTGTAGCTTCTGCGTCTGTAGTTAGTTAGTGGAAACCATTTTTTATTAAGAGTATTTCAATATATCGCTAAAATTACTAATATATTATTAAATATCTGAACTGTATTATAAATACACAATATCTCTAACTATAATCTGTTAGTGATAATTGAATAAAAATAAATAATTGTGTCAATATCGGAATTTTTAGAGGGCATTTTCTCCAAAACACACACACTATCATTTGGGGTCAGTAAGATTTTTTTTAATGCTTTTAAAAGAAGTTTCTTTTGTTCGGCAAGGCTGCACTTATTTTCTATTTGAATATATTGTAAAATGTAATTTATTCCGGTGATCAAAGCTGAATTTTCAGCATCATTACTCCAGTCTTCAGTGTCACATGATCCTTCAGAAATCAGTATAATATGATGATTATCTGATTATTATCAATAATGCTTCTTATATTTTGTGGAAACCAAAGAAAGTTCCAATGAACATCATTTATTATAAATAGAAATATGTTGTAACATTATCAGTGTCTTTATAGTGCAACTTCTAATAAATGTAATGCATCCTTGGTGAATTAACAAAGTGATGGGTTCAATCTTTTAAAATGACTTTTCAACTTGAAACCAAGTGAACTGCGTCACTCCTATTATCCCCAACTCGCGCAGTCGCCCCTTGTCCTCGATTCTCCTGCCGGCGCTCACCTTTGTCTCAGTTGCTGTGTCTACAAGGCTCTCGGAGCGAGGGATGCGGAGGAGTCGAATGAGGAGGTGTTGTCGGGCTCATTAGCGGCATTAGCGTTTTCATCCACTTTGTTGCTGCTGCGCGAAACAAACCCTTTTAGTATCCCTCACCACCTCCACTTTACCACACAGAGTCTCCTCAGGAGTCTGTGTGAGGGATGGAGCCAGCCCGGTGTGTGTGTGTGTGTGTACACGACACAGATAACTTTATCTCCTGACACAGACATGCGCACCCATTGAAACGCTCAAATCCCAAGCCTGCCAAACACCTTGGCCCAGACATCTCCTTACTCTCACGAAAGCATGCAAATGCAAGAGGTGAGACATCAATTTGGGCTGCTATGTGAATAACACTTGTGCTTGGATTGGGAACGGCTGATGGGGTGTGTAACACCCGCCCCCCCGTGAAACAAACTAACACGTCGTCCAAAGCGAGGGCGTCTAATCCGATATCCCGAGGAAAGCCAGGAGTCATTTCTGTGATGCTGACCGCCTAATAGAAACAAATCACATGAGGTAAACAGTCAATGAGTGATGCACAATAACACAAGCTGAAATATGCTAATGGGAGAATCGAAATGTGATGTCTTGGGGTTAAATTTATAAATGGAAAGACGGAAATGGATGCGAACGCAATCTTTAGTGCCATTAGTGGACAAACATACCCAAACATCTGCCACAAACAGACGCATGCTTTACACTAGCCCTGACCTGAATTAGCTTCGCCTCGGGGTGAGATGCAGTCCTGGAATCATCCTCCAGGACAGAGGGAGAAAACATGGGGAGAAAACAGGAGAAGTTGCTGGAGGGGTGGAAATGAAAAATAAGGGTTTGTTATGGTCCTATTCTGAATGTTACAATCCAATCTGACTTCTGACCTATAATTGTCATAATCATACACTGTTCGCTTGTTGGCCAGAGGAGAACGGAGCGACTGAGTCTGGTTTCTCCCAAGGTCTTTTTCTCCATTCTGTCACTGATGGAGTTTTGGTCGTTCGCCACTGTCGCCTTTGGCTTTAGTCTTGCTTAGTTGGGGACATTTAACTTAATGGGCCCTATTTTAACGATCTAAGCGCATGGTCTAAAGCGCACGGCGCAAGTTCACTTAGGGCGTGTCCGAATCCTCTTTTGCTAGTTTAACGACGGGAAAAATGGTCGGCGGTCCCGGTGCATGGTCTAAAAGGGTTGTCCCTATTCTCTTACTGAGTAATGGGTGTTTTTTTGGGATTTATGTGCGTTAAACCAATCAGAGTCTCATCTCCCATTCCCTTTAAATGGCAGTTGCGCTGGCGCCATGGCGGATTCGCTATTTACATGACGGAATTTGATAGTGGAAAGACCGAACCCATCTCCAGATCGCAAACGGAACTGCTCGTGCACGAGGTTAAAGATGTGTGTGTGTGTGTGTGTGTGTGTGTGTGTGTGTGTGTGTGTGTGTGTGTGTGTGTGTGTGTGTGTGTGTGTGTTAAAAGTGCACAAGCAGATCATCTATGGGACAAGCCGGATTCCACCATATCTTTATGTACACAATAATAATCTTTTACATTGTAATCCTTTTATTTTAAATATTTGGCATGTTTGTGTGCTGCTGCGTGTCCCTGTGTGTTTAATAAGCAGAGTGTACGCGCGTTGTGGACCCACCTATAGGCACACATTACTAGAGCACTGTTTAAATAACAAAAAATATATTGCGCCATTGACTTTAGAGCAGGTTTCAGTCGGTTAATGGCTCAGTCTATTTCTGTTCCTCAAAAAAGCAACGCTCCAACAATGCGCCATGAACACACCTCGTTTTCAGACCAGCACACCCATGGGCGCACAAATGGGCGCAAATGCATTTGCTATTTAAACAACGTGGCGCAGGACGTGAAAATGAAAACTGCGTCGGACTGAAACTAGCAAAAAACACTTGCGTTGTGCTTGGCGCTGCATTGCATTATTTTCCTGTTATCTCTGTAAAGCTGCTTTGAAACTGTATTGTAAAAAGCGCTGTATAAATAAAGGTGACTTGACTAATGGTGGAGACGAGCTGCAAGAGCAATGCATTTCAAAGTAAATATCTGTGTGTTTGCAGTGAGCGAGCGAGGCTGGTGAACGGTGCCCGGGGGGGGGGCAGTGAAGCGCCACTCGCCTGATCTGATGTAACCGGAGATTAAACACGGCTTTAACCCTCGCCACGGGCCACGCTCCGCCCACAACATGATCTCGCTCTGATGAGCAAAAACTCATTAGGCCGTGCTGTAAACTTCACAACACTGCTTACCGTCCCCGCAAGCGTCACTTAACCCGCTCTGAGACAACAAGTGCGCGCATGCAACGGGGTCTTGGAGACATTTGGGATGTCAAGTCAACAGGGACTCTGACACAGGGTTTGTGTGCACTAGAAGGCTTTTTATTTGAGCATTCAGCTAGTTATCAATGAGCTCATTGTTTCTGCCTTACATTATTACATTGTTTAAATGCATTTTTTGCATAAATTATTGAATTGTTTACCACATTTTTATCTAACTGTGATTTGAATATGTACATTTCTGAAATGCATAACTTAGACAGTCACCTCTGATAACATAACTTGGAGACATTTGGGATGTCAACTCATAGGGTTTATGTACAGTAGAAGACCGATATGTGACCCTGGATCATAAAACCAGTCACGAGTCGCATGGGTTTATTTGTGGCAATAGCCAACAATACATTGTATGGGTCAAAATTATTGATTTTTCTTTTATGCCAAAAATCATTAGGATATTAAGTAAAGATCATGTTCCATGAAGATATTTTGTCAATTTCCTACCGTAAATATATGAAACATTTATTTTTGTGAGTGAATGCAGCACAATCGCCAACATAAATGAACAACTTTAAAGGAGATTTTCTCAATGTTTCGAATTTTTTGCACCCTCAGATTCCAGATTTTCAATAGTTGTATCTCGGCTAAATGTTGTCATATCCAAACAAACCATACATCAGTGGGAAGCTTATGTATTCAGATGATGTATAAATCTGAATAAATCAAAAAATTTACCCATGTGACTGGTTTTGTGGTCCAGGGTCACATATGTGAGATATTTTCTTTTTTTCAGCATTCAGCTAATTATCGATAAGCTCATTGTTTCTGCCTTAAATTATTACATTGTTTGGTTACACTTTATTTTAAGGTGTCATTGTTACAGTGTAATTATATATCTAAGTACTGAGTAATATTAAGCAACTACATGTATTTACTATAGGGTTAGGATAGGATAAGGGTTAGTTGCATGTAATTATGCATAATTTACTGTTATTACTATGGTAAGTACATGTAAAATATGTAACAGACACTGTAAAATAAAGTGTTACCCATTGTTTAAATGCATTTTTTTTTCGCATTAATTATTGCATTGTTTAACACATTTTTATCTAACTTTGTATATGTACAGTACATTTCTGAAATGCATAACTTAGAGAGTTCCCTCTGATAACGGATCACTCTAAATTGTAATGAAGAATCGTGCATTTTCTTTAAAGCTGCTTTGAAATGATGCGTATTGTGAAAAGCGCTATACAAATAAATGTGAATTGAATTGAATGGAACGGTTTTAGAGAAGAAGGGCTGGTTGAACACGAAACATGACGAAAACATGGACCATTCCATCAAGGAAACAAAAATGTTAAGCATTAATTTAGTGCACACTACTGTAAAGTTTGGGGTCAGTAAGATTCTTAAATGCTTTTTTGTAATAAGTCTGATAACACATTTGTTTTGTTTTTAATCGAAAACACAGCAAAAACTACGGAGCCCCTAAGGAGAGAACGCAAAATTTCTCATATTGTTTTCTACCACTATGTCCCTTTAGGGTAAAATTGTGAAATATTATTGCAATTTAAAAATAGCTGTTTGTTTTCTACGTGAATATATAGTAAAGTGTAATTTATTCCTGTGATCAAAGCTGAATTTTCAGCATCATTACTCCAGTCTTCAGTGTCACATGATCCTTCAGAAATCACTCTAATATGATGATTTGATGCTCAAGAAACATTTATGATTATTATCAATGTTACAAACAGTTGCTTGTTTTCAGGATTCTTTGATGAATAGAAAGTTCAAAAGAACAGCATTTATTTGAAATACAAATTTTTGTATCATTATAAATGTCTTCACTGTCAGTTTTGACCAATTTAATGAGAAAAAAAAAGTTACTGACCCCAAACTTTTGAGCAGTAGTGTATATAATGGCAAAAGTACTTCTAAATTTGTTTAGTTTATCAGAAACAAAAACCATATCCAATTAAAAGTATGAAGACGTGACTAAGCATCTTACATAGAGACCTGAGTTTGAACCGCACAGTTGCTAATAGGAAAGGTCATGAGATTTGCCATCCAACAACTGACTAGTCGATAAGAGAAGTTAACTAGTTCATCGAGACTTTCTTTTTCTTTCATTAGTGAGCTGAGCTTTAGCTCTGAGACCGTTTGCATGGAAAAACCCTAAATGTTGCATATTTAAATTGATCTCCTTTAAAGCATCAAATACATAAAATAATATTGTGTTCCATTTCACGCTGCCTCTTTTTGAACATGTGACTTACATAATATAAACAAACCATAAAAACATAACTGGGTCAGGTGAACCCAAAACCGCCCTAATTACATAGGACTCGCTTTAAGAGCAATTAATCGACTGGTCGGTTTTGAAAATATGTAGTTCTCCGTATCCCTACTTGCTAAGCAGCCACAAGAGAGAATTCCAGCTTGCCAAAAAAAACAGTCCAAAAATAGGATTAACAATTTTGGATATCAAGCAAATACGCCTAATAGTGGTTGATTCTTCAAATGTGGAAAATTGGAAAATGAAGACTGCCATTCACACGCTTGGCGATGGGTAAGTGGTTGTTGATGCAGGTTAAGATTTAGACTGTCATTTCCCATGTTTAACTACTAAAGACTGTGTGCCAGACAGGCTTAGACCAGCCTCATTAATACACTACAGCATTTAAAGAGTCAATGGTACAAGAGAGGCACTTCAAAATATCAGTAGTCCATAATTTTCTCTTCCTTTCAGTCACTTCTTGACATGTCTCCCCTGCAAAATCTTAAACCTGCAACCTGACCAGCTGAAAATCCCTCAAAACCTCTTTAAACCAGCAATCAGACAGGAGAAGACCAGCTTACACTGGTTTAAGATTGCTTTCAGCAGGGTCTGCAGTTATATAACATCAAATTCAGGAAAATGAAGAAGAGAGAAAATAAAAATCACACCCCAAGCACATTAGGATGCCGGGCACGTCGCTTGACTGACGACATCCCTGAAAGCCTTCATTTTTCTTGGTCCGCATTCTGTTAACTGTGACACACACACACACACACACACCTCTACTCCCCTCCTCTGTCACAAACCTGAAATCAACTTAAAAATATATCACTCCTGCCACGGAGGTGAATTCGTAACGCTCCGTTCATGTAAAAACACAAACTTACAAACAGCCTAAATGGATAATCCATTCTCAGTGCACCTCTGCCTGAGACCGAGTTAATCTACAAGATCATTTCCACAATGAATACTCAATTTTTCTGCCAGGAAATATGAGCTGTGGATTACCTCCGACAGCACAGAGCTGCAATCTTTAAGTCATACACAGTTTTATTTATGCATTTATCAGATAAATTCCCCCACCCAGTTGGAGTCACTGAACTCTCTCACACACACACACATACACACACAGGCATTTTTCATAGGTCCCATACTGCCACCTTCTGGTGAAAAAATGCTGTTCTCGAGACTCTCACAAGCTAGAAACCTGCAAAATGTTGCTTTCTCAGTTAGTATACTCAGGTAGGAGGGTGTTGAATATAAATGAATATAAATCTTAGCTCAAACAGTTGCTCAAACAGTAGAGCGTCGGCACTTGCAACGCCAAGGTCATGGGTTCGATTCCCAGGGAAAACAAGAACTGATAAGAATGTAAAATGTGTACCTTGAAATGCAATGTAAGTCGCTTTGGATTAAAGCGTCTGCCAAATGCATAAATGTAAATGTAGTAAAATTAATACTTTAATTTAGCAAGGATGCATTGGGATCTAGTGATGCAAAATTCAAAAGTGAAACTAAACACTTTTATATGGTTACAAAAAATTAATTTTCACATAAATGCTGTTTTTAGCTTTCTATTCATCAACTATGCAGGGAAAACTGTATCAGGGACTAAGCAGCACAACTGTTTTCAACACTGATAATAATCATAAATGTTTCTTGAACAGCAAATCATCATATCAGAGTGATTTCTGAAGGATCATGTGACACTGAAGACTGGAGTAAATTCAGCTTTGATCACAGGAATAAATTACACTTTACTATATATTCACATAGAAAACACTTATTTTAAATTGTAATAATATTTCACAATATTTTTAGATTTTTCTGTATTTTTGATCAAATAAATACAGACTTGCTGAGCATAAGAGACTTCTTAAAAACAAATTAAATCTTTCTGACCCTAGTGTATATTTATAAAATACTTATATATAATAATAATAATGATGATGATGATGATGATATGTAAAGCAATTATACACTACATCAGACGCCATTTTTATACACACACACACACACACACACACACACACACACACACACACACAAGCAAAAAAAAGCTTTTAGCAAGTTTTTGTTCTAACCAGCAAATATGTTCTGACCGGCTGTAATTATTCTGTGTCACACAGCATTTTCACTTTCAGCGTGGACTGACAAATTACCTGATTCTAGTAACGTATTGTGTCACGGCTGGTTAGGACATGGTGTAAAGCTCAGTTGAATTTGTTCTAGATCATTAGACATGACTTTATAGTGCCTCAAAAGCCCGTCTGCGGAGGTGCTTTCACGCTAAACCGCTGTCTGTTCAGTCACAGACTGACTGTGGGACACCAAGACTGCGCTTTTTTGATGTCTCGCTTCTCATACAAACCTGATTGTACTGATTAACCCATTAGCAGAAGCTCCACGACCTCAATCAGGCGCATTAAATAAGGGTGACACAAAATATCAGGTTCAAAACTGAGAAATAGGGTCCTACGAAATTGAGACATTTGATTTTAGGGAATTTGTAAATGTGAAAGGAAAATCCAGCACACTGTTAATACTAAATCTTAATAGTACTATATACATTCTTGCAGTAAAACAGGAGAGAAAACATGCAAAATGGCAGCACAGCATGAGCAAGGCCAACGGAGAAGACAAAACGCATAGCATGCCAATGTATCCGGAT
Organism: Vimba vimba; assembly: GCA_022828995.1. NCBI lineage: Eukaryota > Metazoa > Chordata > Actinopteri > Cypriniformes > Leuciscidae > Vimba > Vimba vimba. Next base: position 2,655,646 of record CM040824.1, on the reverse strand, counting down.
GCATTCGTGTGGGACGGGGTTGAGCTAACAGCGATCGCACTGAACGCTTCATCCTCAACCTGGAACAAGCATCTCGTTATAGCAAAGAAACAGCACAATGAAAGTTCATAGAAGTGTATATAGAAATAGAAATAGAAATAGAAATAGAAGAAATATATAAGTGTTAATGTAATTAACCCTGACCAACACGCAAAGACTAGCTAGCTAGCTACTAAAAAAAACTTTCTATTGTTATATTGATGCATATATGACAGTAATTAAATATCATTCTTGTTTGTGCTCATTTAGTCGTACAAAAGACGCCTTGACTATTTTACAGGATTTTACTTTTACATTGTGAATCTAATTGGCTACAATGGCTTTTTTTTATGCAACTTCTAATCTTTTAAACATTAAAGAGGATCTATTATGCTATATATATATAGTCTTGATGTTTTCAGGCTCTACTAGAACAGGTTTTCCTGCTTGAATGTTGATTATTTTCCTCATATTCTCCATTGTTGCGGCTCCTCTCTTCCCAGTCTGTCAGTAACGCTCTGTTTACTTCCTGTCTCTATGAAGCCCCTCCTTCTGAAAAGCACACTGTGCTCTGATTGGTCGGCTGGAGCAGTGTGTTGTGATTGGTCGAGCGCTTTGAGTGTGTTTGGGAAATGTCCCGCCCCTTACCATAACCGCCAGTTTAACACACTACTAACTAACTCAACCAGGCCCCGCCCCTTTATTCTGCGCATTAATTATTTAAATGAGGAATATTGTGACGTGTTTGTTCCCGGAAGAAACTCAAGACTACAATGGAGGCGTTTCAGGAGTTCAGAAACACTGACACTGATATAGAGAAGAACTGGAGCTTTTTCATGCTCAAACAGCAACATTACACTAGTTACACTTCTCGTTAAAAGGTAAAAAAAAAAAAAAAATGGGACTGGAGTCCCAAACATAGTGAGTGAGTACAGACATGCAGATTAGAAATTTACACCAAACATGATAGGCTGAGACTGATACAAACGGTGCTGGTCAGAGATTCAGTGCAGAAAACACAGTTTAACAGGAGTTTATACAGTGAGTGTGTTGAAGCCATAGAAACAAACACAACCTGCGGAAGACAAACTTGTATTTTGGTTGTCCGTTCACGTTTACTAATTTCTACAGAATCATGCCTGTGAAATCAAATCATGGTTGTCGAAGCATGTACACAGAAACAAAACCCTGAGGTGATTTCATGCACATTACCATAGCAGTACTGTAATGATATACAAATGCAAGAACGTTTTGCAACTTGTGTATAAAGTTCTGTGCAAGATGAATTTATCTAGAAATGATAAATGAACACCACTATTCCCATTTCATTTGTTTAAATTTACCCGACACTACATAACTATTTTAGTGCCATAACACTTTAAAAAAGTACCAGTATTTTCATGTTTTTGGACGTGGATCATGGTAATTCCTCAGTATTTGAGGTATGGATTAACATGATATATAGATATAGATTTGTTAGTCTTTTATGCTCACCAAGGCTGCATTTATTTGATCAAAAATACAGTTAAAACTGTAAAATATTATTACAATTTCAAATAGCTGTTTTCTATGTGAATATATTGTGAAAAATGTAATTTATTCCTTAATTTTCAGCATCATTACTCCAGTCTTCAGTGTCACATGATCCTTCAGAAATCACTCTAATATGATTTGATGCTCAAGAAACATGATTGTTGAAAAAAGTTGTGCTGCTTAATGTTTTTGTGGTGATACATTTCATTTTCCAGGATTCTTTGATGAATAGAAAGTTCAAAAGAACAGCATTTATTTGAAATACAAATCATCTTTATAACATTATAAATGGCACTTTATCAGATTTAATGCATCATACGCTTTAAAAAATTTTTTTAAAACAGCAATGAAAAGTATTGTAAATATCAAAATACTGTTATGTCTATGTATATGTATATCTGTATATATATGTATATGTTTATCGTGTAGGATAGGCATTTAATATTAGCATTTAAATATAATGATGCACTGGGAGTTTTTGTGGCAATATCATCACCAAGCAGGATAGCAAAAATAATAATAATTGTTTTCAAACAGGTTTCCCAAACAAACCGAGAGTCCCGTCTCAAAAGCCACATTAATACTTATAGTTTCTGCATGCATATTAAGCTGTAATAAGAAATGTAACATTAACAATGCCACTCTTGAAATTAGCTAATGATAAATAAAATGCAGCTCATATCTTGCTTTCATTGACGTGAACGTGAATTTGCATATAGCGTGGGAATTAAAGATTAAATTTATATTAGATTTGCGGGGATGCAGTTATGTTGCCATGTGTAAGTGGAACACTTTTAACAAAACAGATAGTAAAGAAGTCAGTAAAAACATAAATGACCAGGTAAAGTCTGTTCGTCAAAGTCTAATTTAAGACTGAAAACAAAGATGACAAATCTAAAACAAATCTCATGAGAAATGTTTAAATTTCTGTGTTAGCCATTATGATTATTTAAAATATGTTTACATATCAGGGGGGTATGTATACATATAACTTAAAAATGGCACTTTATGACAAAAAAAAGGTTGCCGATAGGGTTTTTTTCATATTCATAATTTTTACTTGCGCATTTTAATAGGGGTTTATTTAGATGTTGCATTGATATGTTGTTGTTGCATTGGCGAATCTAAAAAACAAACATACTTTACAAGAATGTACAAAAATAAAAACAAAAAGCATGCATTAACGCAGATTTCATAAATATGCAAAGCTGGATCGAAAAGTTATTTTTATGATCCGTTTCTGACTCAGAAAATGGAAGGTCAGAGACGACGCTTATCTCTGCAGAGACGGCCTGTGAATGTTTGTATTGCACTCTTTAGGTGTTCCACCATCCAGTTCCAGCAAACCTGCACTCCTCCATCAGATAAGCCTTAATCCAACCACCTGAAAGACTGCGGCTCTGTTTGAGGCAGTCAAACACCAGGTAAAAATAGAGTGAAGTGATGGAAGTCACCTCAGGTCACCGGCAGGTTTCATAATGGACGAAATTGAAAAACGCCCATGGAAAAAAACACTCACGAGGAGGAGGAGGTAAAGAAAGGCGGCAGACTCTAATTCACTTTTTTAAACTCGAGTAATAAATAAAGCAATTTCCTCGCAGGAAAAACAAGCAAAAGACTCCCGGCTGCTCATTAAAGGGTGAATTTACACCTTTCTGCCGCCCGTACAGTTCAAGGCTCCTTGCTTTGCATATGAAGGGTGTTTAAATGTCCATTAGACACCATAATTTGTCAGGCACAGCCCTACGGGCTAAAGACGGAGAGAGAAACAGGCTGTGATGGGAAGGGTCACTCAAACACACATTGTGGTGTATGTACACAGTCTGTAGCAGAAGCGGAGAGTAAATGAAGCGCGAGGAGACCTCGGGCGGTGTCACAGTCTCTGAGTTAATGTATACTTGCACTACGCTTGAGGCTTAATACTTCTCATTTAGAATTAGAGCGAACTCAACTCTTCCCGATAAATGCATCGTGAGACATTAAAGTCAGTGGCTGATTTAAAGGTTTTTCCTTCTAACGCATTCAAAATGGACTTCAATTATATATGTTTTTACTTATATATTTAGTGCAACACACTTCGGTATTACCAAAATCTTATATTATTGCATGAATCATTTTATTTCACACTGATGATAATATATATAGTTATGGATCGAATGTTTTTAAAAAAAAGTTATAATAATAAAAACAAACAGTCATTAATACATGTTTGTTATGTACTGTATTATTAATATATTCTTATTACTATTTATTTAAATTATCACCATGTAATAATGTCTAAAAATGTATTAATGATAATAATGCTAATAACAAAACAAAATTAAAAATAATAATAAATTATTGTTATTCTGTATTATATTATATATTATTATTAGTGCTTTCAAATCAATTAATCGTGATTAATCACATCTAACATAAAAGTGTGTTTATATAATATATGTATATAATATATTACTTGTGATTAATCGGTTTGACATCACTAATTATTATTAATAACAATATTTTATGTAGCACTGCATTTTTTCTAGTGAATAATTAAACAACAGAATTTTTTATTATTATTATTATAAGTTACTAGTAGAATTATATATATTCCTACTTATATTTATTAATCTAATATATGATTATTATTATTATATCACATAGTCATCTAGTATTGCACATTTTTTAATTCTAGTGACTAACATACTTTAATAAACACATTTTCAAATTTTAAACTTCATTGACAAACCAAAAAATCATCATAAGAGATTCATTTTAAGTGGCGCGGTTTTGACTATATATTTTTTTGCTTTAATTTTGACTTATTTTTTTATATTTGTATCACGGCATGGATATCTCACAGTATGAACAGAAACTTTTTCTAACACTGCGGTATTTATGGTCCTTTCACCCAGCCCCATTTTGGTGTCCCACAAAACAACACCGTAGTCAATTTTGGTTCCTTTGCTGCCTCCATTTCAGAGCCTCTACAGTCCATTACACTTTTAATAATCCAACCCTGCCTCATTCTCCCTCGCATGACGCACGACACATCTCGCTGGCCAACACCTGTGATCTCGCAGGCTGTAAAACCCAATAAACAACTCTCGCTCTGTGCTGAAACCAGACCGTTCTCATTCTCCCTTCTCTCGCGGCGTTCTGGCTAGCGCTCTCTGGAGAAACCCTATAAAAGCTGAACCACAAACCTTTACGCCGATACAGGTTTCTGTTGAATTACACAGCAATTTACTCTGTCGTTTACTAGCGCGACTATCCACAATGACGTTTTTCTGCCTTACTGATCACAGATCTAAAATAAGATACACCGGTGTTTTGCCAGATGAGAAGTTTATTCTATGTATCATCTTTTTACTTAATTCATTTAACTCCAATTAATTTTATAACTGTATCATTTATCTCTTTTAAAGGGGTGGTTGATTATGATTTGACTTTTCTAACTTTAGTTAGTGTGTAATGTTGCTGTTTGAGCATAAACAACATCTGCAAAGTTACAACACTCAAAGTTCACAGCAAAGGGAGATATTTGCTTTTAAAGAAATCGCTTTTTAAGGACTACAACAAACGGCTGGTAGAGACTACACGAGCTTCCTCCCGGGTTAGTGACATCAGCAACCCTAGAATTTACATAAACCCCGCCCCCTGAACACGATTTATAGATTATCAAGACAGAATATGCTAATCAATGACTAGAAGATAACTACACATAAGCTTCATAAATTCATCAACTAACCATTCAGAAATGTCCTGTTGCTTCTACATGTTGTCTCTTCTTCTTGAGTCTCTCCATCATTGTCTGACTCCGGTTTGAACATAAAAGGCTAAAAGTTTTTGAAATGTCCAGTGCATGTCTGTGTGAGTGCAAGCTCTTGAAGCTCCGCCCCCCTGTGCCGGGAGCAGCAGCTCATTTGCATTTAAAGGAACACACATAAAAACGGTGCGTTTTTGCTCACCCTCAAAAAGTGACAATTCTAACATGCTATATAACAATATCTGTGGGGTATTTTGAGCTAAAACTTCACACACACACTCTGGGGACATCAGAGACTTATATTACATCTTGTGAAAAGGGCATTATACCACCCCTTTAAATCCTTTTATAACTGTTTTAATTTCACTTGCTTTTATTTTGTGCTTATTTTCTATGCAAAGCACTTTGAATTGCCATAGTGCGATATTTAATTCCTTTCTATGTAAAGCATTTTGAATAACTGTTTTAATTTTGCTTGCTTTTATTTTGTGATTATTTTTATTCATTTCTATGTAAAGCACTTTGAATTGCCATAGAGTATAAAATGTGCTGTATAAATAAACTTACCTTGATAAAATACAAAAGCTTACACTTGAAGAAAAAAAAAAGCTGAGCCCCAAACCTTTATTCTGATACAGGTTTCTGTTGAATTATTATGCCGTTTACTAGCGCGACTATCAACGATGGCGTTTTTCTGCCTTAGTGATCACGGACGAGCTGGCAGGCCAGACACAGCGGAGTGATAAAATACAAAAGCTTACACTTGAAGAGGAGTTTAATGTGCGATGAAACGCAAGGACGAGAGATAAAAGTGAAATTTCCCTGGTGTAACTGAAATAAATGTCGCTTAATTTCGATCTTATGTGCAAAACTGCATTAAACAACAATAAATAAAACAATATATCATACTTTTATAGTTGGTTAAACACCAATTTGAATAACAGCATCATCTTCCATTTGTATATGACAGACCCTTAAGCAATAACTGAAAATCTGCAGTCAGATACAAATGGCCCACATTCACACACTGTGGCTAATTGGACAACGCAGATTAGCAGATAAAAATACAGGGCTACAAACACAACTGTTCGGGGTTAAAATCTTGTTATGTTGGTTTATACATCTAGTTATCCATCTACCTACTTTCTATGTGTTTAGGCATACTGAGAAATGCAATGAATGAAGAAGAACAAGAGAAAGGTGTTTCTAACCAAATGGCTGCTTATAAAATCAGAAAGTTGTTGACAGTCTTATCAGACACAATTTAAGGCAGAACGATCTACATTGCACTAGAATGACAGGATCACTATCTAGCAGTGAACGCATTAATATTCCCAGGACTCTTATTTGTGTATCTGCACTCCATCAGTACTTAATGTACCACATCTCAATGTCACTAAATCATTGGCTTTCTCCCCAAAGCTGCTTATAATATTATTTCAATATTTCTTCAGGGAACCAAAAATATATTCATTTTATTTCTGAGAAAGTCAACTGAGTGGCATCAGTTCTGATGGGTATTACTATGATACAATAGGAGCTTTCGCACCGGAGGAACATTTTCATAGTCACTATAACTATTGGCGGAAGTACCCGCAGGAACAAGGAATGATTTTATTTATAGGAACACCTTTTGGAGTAGCTCAAACTAGAACAATTTAGGCTACATTTGTGAAACACCAGCACCCGCCATTTTTAAAAAGCCATGTAAACACACAGTTTACATTAGGGCTGCTTGATTATGGCAAAAATCATAATAATTTTATTTTTTAGTATTTTTGGTCAATATTATATCAATCACGATAATTTAACTGAGCAATATGATATACGAGCCTCCATTGACAATATGTAAAAAATTCAGTTCTCAGGGGACCGCCCTGGTGGTTAGTTCCTATAACTGAGTACTAGAGATGGACAGATATTGATTTTTTTTATTAGCGATACCAATTATTTGCGTGTTTATGTGCCCGATAACTGATATACAGAACTGATATTTATTCATTGTTTTATTTCTGTAGCGCCATTTACCGGTGAATCCGATATTACAAAACCGACACCCGATTATGGAAAAATGCTTAAATATCGGGAAAAATATCGGTAAAACCGATTATCGGTCGATCCCTACTGAGTTCCTATAACTACCCGGTGCGAAAGAACCAATATGATGCTAAATTTGATCCACAAATAAAATTCTATTTGAAAGGGATACTTCACCAATTAGCATTAAGCTTTGTTTTATATATATCGCATGTTTTCAACCCGCCCATAGGGGGATCTCACGATAAAACGCCGTCTTTTCAGTTTCGAGTCGACTAGTAGCCTAGTTGTATAATTTCTCCCGATACTGCCCTCTGTAACCGGGAGGCGTGGCTTGGGCGTGGCCTCGTAGGGCAGCGAAGCAAGTGCATTCTGGGAGTTGTAGTCTTTCATCCACATGAGCCAAAAATACATTTTCTGGCTTTTCTCAGTCTAGAAGGCACCAACATCTAAAATAATTTCGCATTTCTACTACATAAATGACCCAATTTAAATACACATTCATCTTTCCAGCGGTGAAATATCCCTTTAAACAACAATATTGATGGCAAATGTCTTACTTTAATAATTGTAACTCAAATGTCTGAATAGTGCAAAGAAGCACAGGTTTATTCCCTTACCTTCATCAAAGTCGGCATCGTCCTCTGTGTGTTGAGGGAAAGGGAAGCAGTTTGTGATCTCGAGCCGGTCCTCCACCACCAGCCCCAGCAACACCCCCTGCACCACCTCACTGCCCTGACCCTCCTCCTGGTAATGCTTGATGATCTTCATCACCACCTGGAACACAACACACACACATGCTGGAAGATCCACTAACACTCACACTTCTTGAGGCTAGTCAAGTCACATTTATTTATACAGCGCTTTTTACAATACAGATTGTTTCAAAGCAGCTTTACAGAGATAACAGGAAAATAATGCAACAAAGTTTGTTTCCAGAAGAAAATAGTTCAGTGATGTTTCATTTTAGTTGTAAAAAAGTTATTAATTTAGCTCATTTATATATATATATAGAGCCGCTCTGGAGAAAACCGTGATGTTATCTCCAGAGGCTAGTTAGTTAACCCTGGTTAACTCTAAACCGATGGTAAACACAATCACATTTCACACTTCTCATACTTCTACGTATTTATTAATATGCTGACTGTAACGGTCACCAGCTGGAGTGCCCTTGAAAGCCACCAGAGAGGGCACTCCACAACAGACTATTGTCATTCCCTCACAAACTAATCAAATCAAATCAAATCAAGTATATTTGTATAGCGCTTTTTACAATACAGATTGCATCAAAGCAGCTTCACAGTATTAAAATAAAATAATACAACAAAGTTTGTTTCTAGTGGAATTTATTGATTGATAGAATAAAATTAAATATCCCCAAAATATCCAAAATATCCCCAACTGAGCAAGCCAAAGGCAACAGTGGCAAGGAACCGAAAAACTCCATCAAGTGACCTAATGGTGTCCTAAAACTCCATCAGGTGACCTAATGGAGAAAAAAAAAAACCTTGGGAGAACCCAGGCTCAGTCGGGGGCCAGTTCTCCTCTGGCATTTATGAACTAGAGGCCGGATTGTAGTTTGAAACTGTGAGATTAACAATATTATATGAATGCCTGGCTGAAAAGATGCGTCTTTAATCTAGTTTTAAACTGGGAGAGTGAGTCCGAGCAACGAACAGTATCAGGAAGACTATTCCAGAGTTTTGGAGCCAAATGTGAAAATGCTCTCCCTCCTTTGGTTGATCTGGATATCCTAGGTATGACCAAAAGCCTCGAATTTATTGATCTTAAAGAGCGCGATGGATTATAGGGTGATAGAAGATCCGTTAAATAGACTGGAGCTAAGCCGTTTAGGGCTTTATAAGTCAGTAGCAATACCTTATAATTAATACGGAACTTTATAGGTAACCAATGTAGTGATGATAAAATCGGTGTTATATGATCATATTTTCTTGATCTAGTAAGAACTCTAGCGGCTGCATTTTGGACTAACTGTAGCTTGTTTATTGAGGATGCAGGACAACCGGCTAATAAAGCATTACAGTAATCTAGTCTCGAGGTCATGAATGCATGAACTAACTTTTCTGCATCAGAAACTGATAGCATATTACGTAGCTTAGCAATGTTTCTAAGGTGGAAAAAGGCAGTTTTTGTAACATACGAAATATGATTTTCAAAAGACAGGTTACAATCGAGTATAACACCCAGGTCTTTTACTGTAGAGGATAAAGTAACAGGACATCCTACGATGTCAAAGTTGTATTGTGAGAGGTTCTGTGGGCGGTTTTTCCCGCATCTCCCATAATCTCCCATAACATCTCCCATAATTCTCTGCCTGGACTCATTAACACTCATTGTTTTCACCTGTGTCTCATTGTTTTCACCTGTGTCTCATCTTCTTGTTTGCTCACCCTATATAAGCCTGGTTCTTTCTGTCATTCCCTGCGAAGTCTTGTTTAGTGTTACACTGCAATTCCGACAATTCTCCCTGGTTTCATGTCTCTTGGTTTTGGGATTTCTTGCCTGTTCCGTGTATTACTCTTTTGTCCGTGTTCCCTGTTTGTTTGTATGGACTTGCCTGCCTGTGTTTGACCTTGCCTGTACTTTGGATTACGTCTTGGGATTACCCTGTTCAATAAATACTGCATTTGGATCCTCAACCTTCGTGTCTCAGAGCAGTTCGTGACACTGACGTTGAACATTGAACATTCCTAAACCCTGGGTTAACCTTCATATTAGCATATTTGCAGTGTCAGTGATTGGACAAACGTAGAATGCGACCAGGGGCCAGTTGCATAAACACAGGCATTATGTTAAAACTGCATTTCAAGAACTAGTATGATCAACTAGCAGTTAGTTAGGGGTCATCAGTCTTACTGTTCGGTATCAAATTAGACTTGGATGACTAACTAGGTATTGCTGTTTACATAAACGCTCTGGCATTGCACAACAGTCTCTTCTTCACTCCAGTGGTCTTGTTTTCTGTCACCATTTGACATTTTTCCCCTCAAACACTGAAACAACTGTTTATTACATGCATTTCCGTGACTGTTCAAACAAAGCATTGATTATTATTGGCTGTATGTTGCTATTGCTAAGCATCTTCCAACAATGCATCGTTTTACACTGCACAAGTTTGGCACCGCAATGCAGGGATGTAAATATCAGTGACAAAGTGGTACATAAAATAGGATGTTTGCCCTTCGCAAAACACACTAAAAGATTTTATATTACTGCAAGGAAACAGCCAGATATACACATGTATATTAATCAAATTCTTTTATGTATTATTTAACATGACAAATAGCAATAAATAAAGAGTTAGTATCCAGACATTTGACTGGAAGTGTGCTATGCTTATAGATCATGTGTATAGTCTGAATAGTCCATTGGAAAGCATGGTCTGGAGAATAAATGATGAAGGGGAGGACAGTTGAAGGGATTCCCGGAAATGTGATGAAAGGAATATGGTAGCAGGTGGATTTGGGACTAAATAAAGCTTAATCTTTAAGCCGTAAACTTTAATACAGATCATAACCGTTTGGAATTAGAAATGTGCCCTATAGATAACAGATGAGGACAGATAGAGAATGGGAAAACGCGAGTGGGGCAGCAGTAATAACAGTGGATGAAATAGCACAGGTGAAGAGTAAAGCATCCCACACGGCTGCGATAAGCTCAATGGCAGAATGAAGCTCGCGTTTTTATAGAAAAATCTAATTCATCTTCAGCCGAGCACAGCAGGGGCTCGAATCTGTCGACAAAGCAGTATCGATCCCCGAGTGCAGGACGCCTGGCATCTAGCGCAATAATAGATTTTCAGTTGTGACCACCAAGCAGGCGCAACCTTATTTAAATCCTAACAACAACAACAACAAAAAATGTCTTATGTTAAACCCTCAAAGGGTTCAAATAAAAATAGGTGAGAGATACACTGATAAACCTGTGCATCGTGTTCATTGGACCAGCGCTGAAAGGTCAGTGGGGCCCAAAAGGAAAGACATGGTTAACAAGATCCTGGTTCAGAAACCTTTGACTGTGCTTAAATCTCCTAATGCTTAACCAGGATTATGGAACCAATATGGGGTGGAAAAAATCAATACAACACACCATCCATTCATCTTCAAAGCCTGACCCTCATCGAGAGCCTGTGCTTGGAAGCAATTTCTGAGAGTTAAAAAAAAGACTTACAACCAGAATCTACAGTTCTCATAGTGGAAGATCCCAAATACCTTCCTGTCATTCACGAGGTAGGGTCCGAAATTACTTGGATAATCACATTTCCAGAACTGAATTTTTTTTTCCCCAAACACAGAGTAGAATAGAATAGAGATATAATAAAAAGAGCATAGGATAGAATAAAAGAGGATAGAATAAACTAACTAATAAATTAAATAAAATTATAAATAAAAGATAAAAAAAGAAACTAGAATAAAATAAAACAAAAAATAAAACAAAAAAATCAATTCAATTAAATAAACTAAGTAAAGTAAAATGAAATAAAATAAAAAAGAGCATAGGATAGAATAAAAGAGGATAAAATAAACTAGAATTAATTAATTAATTTAATTAAATTATAAATAATAGATAAAAAGAAACTAGAATAAAATAAAACAAAACAAAATTAAATTAAATTAAATTAAATAAACTAAGTAAAGTAAAATAAAATAAAATAAAAAGAGCATAGGATAGAATAAAAGAGGATAAAATAAACTAGAATTAATTAATTAATTAATTTAATTAAATTATAAATAATAGACAAAAAAGAAACTAGAATAAAATAAAACAACAAATAAAACAAAACAAAATTAAATTAAATTAAATAAACTAAGTAAAGTAAAATAAAATAAAATAAAAAGAGCATAGGATAGAATAAAAGAGGATAAAATAAACTAGAATTAATTAATTAAATAAATAAAATAGAATTATAAATAATAGATAAAAAAGAAAGAATAAAATAAAACAAAAAATAAAACAAAACAAAATTCAATTCAATTAAATAAACTAAGTAAAGTAAAGTAAAGTAAAATAAAATAAAAAGAGCATAGGATAGAATAAAAGAGGATAAAATAAACTAGAATTAATTAATTAAATTAAATTATAAATAATAGATAAAAAAAGAAAGTAGAATAAAATAAAAAAAAAATAAAAAAAATAAAAATTAAATTAAATTCAATTAAATAAACTAAGTAAAGTAAAGTAAAGTAAAGTAAAGTAAAATAAAATATGCCTATGTCTGGTTATGGGGTTAGGGAGTGGCTGTACTCTACGGGCCACACATTTTACAAGATAACATATTAGTCAGTGACGCTCAGGATTTACACATGCTTTAGTGGACTCGTAGACTAAGGAAACAGAGGAATATACTAAGGAATATATTATATATATATAATTTTTTTCCCCTGTAACCAGCTTTCAAAACCTCCGTTTCCTTGGTATATATATATATTATATATATATATATATATATATATATATATATATATATATATATATATATATATATATATATATATATATATATGTGTGTGTGTGTATGTTACTTATTATTTAGTGGACTCATAGACTATTTTTAATTATCCAATTACACTTTTCAACTCCAGAGGTCCAAAAGAAAAACTGACAGAGCTTGCAAGAGTTTGGAAATCAGTCAAAACAACTTGATTACTGAAACTGACTATCTTCACAGGTCCACTTTTATTATTAGACCTCGGGAACCTTAATGCCCTAACCGAGCGGAGGAGCTGTGACTGACTGTAAGCTGGCAGGGGTCTTGAATTCCTGTTGTCAGCTGATGGCTGTATTGGTGGGTTGCCATCTGATTATCAATAAAGCAGACAGCTTGCGAATAACAAGCACTTAGGCCATTAGGCAAGACTCCAGCAGGTCAAAGAGACAGTAGCTTTAGTCATATTAAAACAGGCCTACAGTGCTAGTCAATACCCATTGTACTGCACAATACCCATACTGCACTAAAATGAAAGGACAATGAAAATTAAAGCATAAAGAATTCACAATATTTCATTACAATAGTCTACTTATCATAATGTTTTCAGAAGAGCAGGTTTTCACAACACGTAATATTTGGTTTTATTTTGCACTCCCGTCAACTTAAAATTGTATTTGCACACACCATCATTATATGCCATTTTAGTCAGAGAAACACAGACTAAAATGAATGAATATGATGTGAAAAAATATTGACTAAATTGAAAGTATATTTTCAACAAAAGACAAAAACTATGACTAAAGCAAAAAAAAAGCTAAATGAAAAAGTGATATGTAAAATAGTATGTTTGCCCTTCGCAAAAAGCAAAATACAGCAAAGAACCGGCAAGGGAGGAAACCAGCTGTATGTCCGGATGTGTCAAGTTTCGACAAAGCCTTTGCTCATTGTCTTAGTGGGACAAGGTTACGGTGAGAGTTACAGAGCAAGTGGCATTCACAGGTCGAAAAGAGAGTGATTTCTAACCCAAGCCGAAGTCACCGGGGATCCAGAGTGAGAATGAGGCAGGCATTGAGCGCTAGTCCCTGTAGTCCATCTGTCAAGCAACTGAAACTCAGACACTGCAAAGTCACGAAGAAGAGTCTTCGGCAAGGTGTGCACTAATCAGAAACGGGCGACTTCAGACGAGTTTCCAGCAGATCTACTTTGGGTCAGAACTACACTCTTAAAGACACCTGAAATCAAAATTTACGTTTTTTAGCTTTAAGTGTGAATATGTTAGCCTTGAGGTTATGAATAAGCTGGTGTATTACAAAACAATGACAAAATTCGCATTTAGGAGATATAAGCCTTCAAAACTTCACATCTTCACATCACATCTCATCACATCTTCTGTCCAATCAAATGCTCTCTAGAATCTAAAGCTCCGCCCACATGCTATAAATACCACCTGGCCAAAGCGAGTGTTGACACGTGTGTTCGGTTGCTCAAACGCTCGAGTTTTATTGTTTTCCATTGGTTAAGAATGAAATGGCTAGAATTCATTCACACATCTACTATTGCATCCAATGTGTCATCAGCGCTCGGATTCGCTGTCAAGTGCAACTCGCAGTCTGTGAGGTAAACTAAATGCTATTGGCTATTTTGAAAAGGGGGAGGAGCCATACAATATGTCCCGCCTTAGCCTCCCGTTTCAGTGGAAATTACATCAATGCATCAAACAAAGCTGCGCATTCCACTTCAGTGGTGCTTTAAGGCTGAGACACCAAGCCGACATTAAAAAATAGAGGTGATCAAAGTTGAGTGTTGTCGCCCTCGCGTCGGCTGTGTCTGGGACAAAAAACTGCGCTTGCCTTGAACAGCCAATCAGAGCGATCTATCTCACGACAGTGATTTAACATGCTGAATCAGGCAAACTCCCGCCGGCATGAGCCAGACTAGAGTCGACGTGTAAAATGGGATGCGTGGGATGGGAGAAAATGGGATGTGTGTCTTAAAGTGACAGCAGCCTAACAACCCTGCTGCCGTCTGTCATTAAGGATAATAAAAGAACAAAAGAAAAAGAGAAAATCACTCACTGCTCTTGACTGAAGAACTTTTGTAGTTTTAATAGGGATAAATATATATTTAATTTATGCAGTGAAGATTGTCAAGTGTTTGATAACTATTTGTTAGACCGACCTGAAAGTCTTAAAGCACTGTTTACAAGGTTACATGGGTCAAAAACGATGAAAACAATAACTTTTTGTGCATTTTGACAGGGCAAGTAAAAATTGTTCGCTAAACTGATCAGCCAATCAGAGCGATCCATCTTGCGACAGTGATTCAACATGCAGAATCAGGCAAACTCCCGCTGGATTATAGTGTTGACGTAAGGAACACACCACAAAAACTATCTCGACATCAGTCTCTGCACTTAAAAATAATGGTTCTTTGATTCCATAAAGAATCGTTAACATCCATATTGGAAAAGGGTTCTTCACACTAGGAAAAAATTGTTCCTCAATGGTTCAATGAAAGGTTCTTTGGGGAACCAAAAATGGTGGTTCTGTGTATTATAATTATAATTTTTAATAAAAATATAATTTTTAAGAGTGTAGGACCAAAGAAAGCTGCTTTAAAAGATGCTTTGAAGACATGAAATTGCTCGTTTTTTTAGTTATGAAATGGTGATGAATGTGGATATGGATCAATATGGATTGATTCCATAAGGAATTGTTAACATCCATTGAACCTTTCCATTGAAAAAGGGTTCTTTAGATTCTTTAGATAGGAAAAAATGGTTCTTTGGGGAACCAAAAATGGTTCTTCTGTGGCATCACTTTATTTTTAACAGTGTAAGACCAAAGAAAGCTGCTTTAAAGACATTAAATTGCTATAAATTGAGTTTTTAGTTATGAAACGGTGATGAAAAAAAGTCTTTTGGATGCCACAACGCAATATTTCCCAGCAAAACCTAAAGAAAAATCTTCTAATCGGAGTTGAGGTTGTTGCTTTGACCTTAGCCGGAGCACAGTGAGGAATGCTGAAGGACAAATACTGTAAGAAACTCAGATTCGCTTTATTCCTGTTGCTAGCAAGAGTCTTATTGTGCACCCACTGCACCAGCTCAGCCATCAATCTTTTACGCTTGCTCTGGAAGTGCTACAGCTTTACGGCGAATCAAGTTCTTCTCTCAGACTGTTAATCTGCACTTCACAGCCCGCCGTCACTGTGGTACCGGCTCTCGGAGGGCCCTCAAGGGCCGTATATAAGCTCCACACACTCACCTTCTGTCACCATCTGAATCCGCCAAAAGGTTGTTGAGAGAGTGAATCACAGTTTTAAAGACACCTGAACACATTAGTCATAAAGAGCACGGGAGGGAAGTTGCCTAACCTCATAGTGCTAGCGGTGCCGAATTTATCCATTTAGATGATGGGAACCAGTTATTTTGATCCTAAAAGTACAAAGAGTTCATAGCCTTAGAGCGTTCTCACACCTGAGAGTCCGCACCAAAGTTCATGTTTTGATACATTTCATACATTCGGTTAGTTTTGGTTTGGTTTCACATTGCAATTATGCGAGCGCACTAAAGAACTTTACATGACGTACTTGCGTCCTGTCGTCATCATCTATGTGGGCTGCATCTTGACATTGATTGGTTTGTAAACGGATGTGCGTCTGATGTCAGTGTGTTGTCAATTCGCCGGGTAACTTTAACAAGAATGAAAAAATAATAATAATAACTTTGACAAGAATGAATGAACATACGCATATCGTTGCCACTATACTGTTATTATTACAGCATCACTCCCTGCAGCACTGACTATACTCCAGGCTAGTTCACATTCGCCAAATGAACGTCCTCGTCGTGCGAACACTTAATCGTCACCGGCAGGAAAGGAGGAGAAGAGCAAGCAATCCTGCGGGAACCACCGGGAATTCCTGTAAATGGTCTGAAAGTCCGAACCATACAGAAAATGCGTTCACACTAGAAACGAACCAAACCCAGTTTGATCCGGACCGAGACTAGCTCTTTTCGTCAGACCAAATGTCGTCTGTTTGATCCGGATCGTGGTCCGGGGAGGGTTCACACCTGCAATTCTGATTCGGATCAAACTGAAAAGTCGGAAAATCCGGACCAAACAAGGTGGGTGTGAAAGGGCCCTAAACCAGATACATTCTTCCACTTTTCTAGGAAAAGAACAAAGTACTCAATCATTTATTGTTACAGGAGGAGCTTATGCATATTTGTGCCCACTTAAATCATATTCACTTCATGCAGGCAAAAACAAAACAAAACTCAAGAATGCCACAAGTGCAGATTTTGAATGAATGAATTAATTAATTCCGATTGAAGAATCTGAATGTAGTGTTTACATGAACGCTAAATTAAGTGATCGGGTTGATCTGCGTGTTTAAATGTCACAAGCATTAAATCATATAATTGTTGCGCTCACCGAACAAAGGTTCCTGCTGTTTGGGCTAACTATTCTCCTACATCGCATCTTTCTTTGTTTTAAAGAGCAGATTTAATATTTTTCTATTTCAGGTCCTAGTTAGGACATGACAGGCACATGAACCGCTATGCCGTGCTGCTTATATTTATTAATCAGTAAGATCGCCCCTTCCCATGATGCCCAAAACAAGGCATCTGTGGATGAGTCTAAAACAAAGACTGGTGGGATGGATTTATGAAACTTCATTCAACAACAACGGCTCGTTCCATGCATCATACGTCATTGCACAAGCGTTTCAGTTTTCAATCCGATAAATTGATCAGATTAGAAAAGGTTTAAACCACCCCTTACAGTCCCAATTACATTTTAATCAGATTTGGCCAATTTATTTCCGCTCGACGTGGTCACACGTGACTTTTTTATTCCGACTCTGAGATATTAGTCCGATTACAATACGATTATTAGGGTCCATGTAAATGCAGCTAATGTGAAATCTAAATATCTTAAAGGGTTATTTCACCCAAAAATGAAAATTCTGTCAGTAAAAAAAAAGTATGTCAGAACGTAGGCTCACTATTGGCCGACGCTGGTCATGTGTGTGATGTGTGATGCATCACATGACCACCGTCGGCCAATAGTGAGCCTACTTTCTGAAGTATAATGCAGAAGCGCTGTTACACTACGTGAACTCACTCAGAGGAACACACAGAAGAAAATTAATAGTTGAATAAAGTCGTTATTTTTGCACACAAAAAGTATTCTTGTCGCTTGATAAACTTAAGGTTGAGCCACTGTAGTCACTTGGACTATTTGAAACATTGTCTTTACTAACTTTTCTGAGTCGGCAAGTTTCGATCCCATAGAAGCCTATGGAGGAGTGATCCAGCTCTCAGATTTAATCAAAAATATCTTAATTTGTGTTCTGAAGATGAACGAAGGTCTTACGGGGTTGGAACAACATGAGGGAGAGTAATTACTGACAGAATTTTCATTTTTGGGTGAACTAACCCTTTAAGACTCACTGTGCATCGTGGGCCAGGATGGAGCCACGCTTTCATGTTGTTCACGCCAAATTCTGACCCGACCATCTGAATGTCGCAGCAGAAATCGAGACTCGTCAGATCAGACAATGTTTTCCCAATCCTCTATAGTTCAGTTTCGTTGAGTCCGTGTGTAGCCTCAGTTTGCTCTTCTCAGCTGACAGGAGCTTCAAGGTTTGACGTGTGGTGTGTTCAGATGCTCTTCTGCAGACCTCGGTTGAAACGAGTGCTTATTTGAGTTACTAGCCGCGTTTCCATTACCCTTCAAATTACGCAAATTGAAATTGCGAATTGAAAATACGCCCAATGGAAACACGTCAATTTCGCAAAAACTCCCATTTATCGCAAAAAAGTGTTTACTCTCGCATGAGGGGGGTTTCAGGCAATTCAAAAAAATAAATATTTCTCAAAACTGCAATGGAAACAGTTTTTGAGCATTTTCAGGTCACCTGACGTAGATGACGCAGTGTGTTTGGACAGAATACGAGACAGAGTTCTTTATTAAATTCATAAAAGACAACAATTACAGGAATAATGGATTCTACACCTCAAAGAAATGCCACAAGTATAATAAGGGTCGTTCCTTGCCATTAATGCTTGGAAAACACACATACATCTCCTTCAATTAATAATAATGGCCAGTGCAGTGGCTGGGATATACTTAAACCTACCAACATCTGTCTCCATTATTTTTGGAATGACTTATCGTGAGAGGGGAAAAAACAAAAACGTTTTAGTCGCATAACATTGGTTAATGGTTACGCCGTCATTTCGCAATAGTTTTTTGTGCAAATCTGTAATGGAAAAGCATCTACTGTTCCCTTTCTATCAGCTCGACCTCCTCTGACCTCTGGCATCAACATGGCATTTTCACTCACAGAACTGCCGTTCGCTGGATATTTCCTCTTTTTCGGACCATTTCCTGTAAACACTAGAGATGGTTGTGTGTGAAAATCCCAGTAGATCAGCAGTTTCTGAAATTCTCAGACCAACAACCATGCCAAAGTCCCTTAAACCACATTTCTTCCCTATTCTGATGCTCGGTTTGAACTTCAGTAGATCATCTTGATCATGTCTGCATGCATTGAGTTGCTGTCTGAATAAATATTTGCATTAACCAGCAGTTGAACAGGTGTACCTAATAAAGTGGCCGGTAATATTTCTTATCATATGTATGCAAGTAGACTATATTAAAGTATAATATTCCAGAGCACTGTCTGCTTAGTAGGCGGTGACATGCATTGATGCTTCCTTCAAGCTTTCAGCCTTCAGTGTTTCACCCGAACGTCACCGTTTGAAGAGATGTAAAGACGTGCATGAAGAAGAGAGTGATTTCAGTGGATCTCTGCTGCCCCCTGTTGACCACCTGCCTTTCCTCTGGGTGTCAGACGTGTTCAAGCAAAGCATTCAGGGGATATTTATACTGCTAATTAAGAGAATAACTCATGTACAAAAAGCAGAGGCAGAAAGTAAAAGAGTTGTGTGTCATCTTGAGGAAGACGAGTCGGATGTCAAACGGTAAAAGTGCATTCAGAAATGGCATATTTTTCAATTAACTAAATATGCATATAGGGTGAATTCAGGTAAATATTTTTGCCCTTGAGATGACTTGGAATAAATATGTATAGTCTGTATTATTTGCATTAAAAAAAAAAGAGAGAGAAAAACTCCTGAGGGTATCAGAAATCAGAAACGATTTAAACATCACCCTGCTATGATTCTCATGCATAAGAAGACCTTATTTCACACTGCTTAAAAAGTGCTTAGCTTTTGCCTGAAAGGTCAAAAATAAAGAGTTTCATAAACGGAGAGAAAGAGCTGAGAAGATATATATCCCTGGAAGGGATTTGTAGAGCTCTCCGTTTAAGCTGCTTACCCACCCTGAAGCAGTCGCCTCTAATCCACCTGCTTTTTACATTTAGCTTATTTGTATTCATCTAAAAACTCTGTGAACAGCAGGCAACAATGCCTGATGCTCAGGTGGCCGAACCCAAAGGGAAAATACAGCAGATGGTTAATATCAGGGTCTTCCTCTATTCCTTCTTAACTCACCGTTTTGCTCACAGGGGAGGATTATAACAAGAAAAACAAGCATATCAATAACACCGGCATCAGATGCGCTTTCAGAAAGAGCTGGCGGCTTCACTGAGAGGACAAAAAATGTCAAACAAATTCAGTTTTTGATTATTTAAAAAATAGAGATTAGAGCACTCTGGGGATCCAAAGACAAAGACGGATACATAGGCCTGCTGATATTGTCGATATTACCCATTATAATCACCTTTTTAATCACCAAATGACTTGATTATGGCATCTATCAAAGTTCAAAGAATGTCCACAAATTCTCCTCATAATTTGTTTCATAGGGATGAGGTTGAGTAACCGAGTGAAGAGAAAGTGACGGCAATAATCAATCACGAATTGAAAATACGATAATTCTATTCAAGAACTTTTTCAGCCTTAAAACATTTAAATTAGCCTAAACTTTTTAAATTAAACATCATTTTTAACACGCTATACTGATAAATCAGCATATTAGAAGGATTTCTGGACTTAAGACTGGGGGGAAAAAAATGGCTTCTGACTGAAAACTGATAGAAATAGACATTTTAAAATAAAATATGACATTTTAAAGTATATTCAAATAGAAAACAGTTCTTTGTAGGGCTGTGAAACGATTAATCGCATCCAAAATAAAAGTTTGT
This sequence comes from Vimba vimba, assembly GCA_022828995.1. NCBI lineage: Eukaryota > Metazoa > Chordata > Actinopteri > Cypriniformes > Leuciscidae > Vimba > Vimba vimba. The sequence continues at coordinate 2,634,674 of CM040824.1, read as the reverse complement.
TTACATAATATATGTGTGTGTACTGTGCATACTTATTTTGTATATATAAATAGACACACATGCATGTATATATTTAAGAAAAAATTGTTATTTATATATAAAATATTTATATTTATTTATAATACAGTATATATATATATATATATATATATATATATATATATATATATATATACACAGTATTTATAAGCAACCATTTCTTAAATATATGCATGTGTGTCTATTTATATATACAAAATAATTATGCACAGTACACACACATATATTATGTAAACAAACTTTTATTTTGGATGCGATTAATCGCGATTAATCGTTTCACAGCCCTAGTTCTTTGAAATTTTAATAATATATTTCACAATGTTGTCTGTTAGAGTTTTGTTATTGTGAACTATCATCCATATCTGTATATCTGCAGCACTGAGCTGGAAACACTATAATGAAGTTTGCAACTACGGGGTAAAAAAAACAAAAACAACCCATGAAAAACCTTATTCAGTGAAATCGTGGGGAAACAAAAAAACCTTCAGGAAGCCCAAATGTTTCCTCAGAAACATCAGAACGTGCAAAAAGGCCCATGAACCGTCAGCGCCTTAACGTTGAGCATCAAGACGCCGCAGAGAATGAGCTGGAAAACCCTCAGGCACAAAACAACCATTCAAACAGCTCCAACTACAGCAAACCGGGAGCCGAGCTTCAGTGAAGCGAGTGCAGAGAGAATCAATGCAATCAGGGAACAGCTTTTCTTCTGCGGCAGAACAACTAAAAGAGAGGAACACAAAGTGCGACGGTTTTCAAGAAACAAAGCATATGCTAAAAACAAGCATTCTGAGCATTCACAACATTTAGCACTCAGAAAGAAAGTTAAATGACTGAGAAGCTTCACTGGATTGAATTCGGTTCAGTGGATTTATTGTGGCCGTACAAACGAATAAACTACAAAAACACAGCAAAAAATTAATTGAGTGAGTGATCTACAATCTGATGGAACTACATTAATCATGTATTAGAGTAAAAACAGCTGCTTTGCAAGTAAATGAGGGTTTATAACAAGACAATGCAGTTATTTAATAATTATAAAAACCAGGAACTCTCAGACTGAGATCATGTCTTTATAAGCACATCTCCAACACCCAAAAACACAACGAAAAACTGACGAAACACGTTCAAATATATACATATTTGATAACAAGGGTGTAATTGTTGAGCAGCAATCGGTGGAGAAATGTGTACGTCACCATTCATTCATTTACAATCTAACATAATATCCATTCAACTTCTCAATCTACATAATCCTCAAACCTGTGCAGGACTGGATGGGTTCAACTAATACGTGCAGAACATAAACAATGCAGTGTTTCCCCTACCATTGTAAAATATGAACAAATATTTACTACAAATAATACAAAAATACTACAAATATGAAGAAAAACTCATTTGCGAAAAACTATCATCATGTCAAACACACAGAAACTCAAAAGGTCTTCACGGCAACCCGTCAAAATAAAAGTTCGGTTTAACTTGACAGAAAAATATTACCGTAGTAAAAATACTACAAATATGAAGATATAACACGGAATTTGTAAATGTTTTGATGAATAAATAAAAAGAAAAATGTGTGAATATTACACTGCAAAAAGACCATTTAAATACGAATCCTGCATGTTCTGAGGGAATGAATGGTCGCCAGACAATGCGCATTTCATTTACCACACAAACACACACACTAAAATATGTGTGACGCTTGCGCTAATTACAATTTTTTTTTTTTTTTTTTTTTTTTGTCTATGAGTACACAAAATAATGCATGAACTTCATCTGCAGACTCTAGACCCGCTCTGAAAAGTCACTTTGTGAGCTTTTAAAGCTCTTCACGGCAACCCGTCAAAATAAAAGTTCGGTTTAACTTGACAGAAATATATTACCGTTAGAATTTAGATACGTCTCAATGTAATCATAATACTAAAACTAATACAAATAAATGATCACCAAAACTTTAGGCTGTTTTTTAAGGAATAATCACAATTTTTCTTCCATGTTTTAATTTGAACAGTAAAACTCATTGTGCAGCTCGTTGTTTGACAAAAGGTTGGTTTAATTTTATATGATCAAAAGAAATTAAATTAATGTTTTATGTCTTCATTTGATTACCAGAAAAAACACAACACACGAATTTGTGTGAAGAAAAAAAAAACATATTTTCATATTTTCACAATAATTGTATACGTTTCATGATTTCAATTTAATTAGACATGCTTTTTGATTACAATTTTTTTTTTTTTTCTGCTTTAGTTGTTAACATACATTAACCCATTTAATCCCAGGTGTTTCCCAGTTAAGGTTGTACAAGACAATGAAACAAACTGCATGACTGTCCTAAAAAGTAAATAAAAGTATGTGTTTGCAACTTTTTCATAATATTTGTATATGCAAATATATAAATAAAACAGTATTATAAATATACAGTAACGGTCCAAAGTTTGGAAACATTACATTACTCTTTTTAATGTTTTTGAAAGAAGTTTCTTCTGCTCATCAAGCCTGCAATTATTTGCTCAAAAATACAGAAAGAAATAGTAATATTGTGAAATAATGTTAATATAATGGTTTTCTATTTTAATATACTTTAAAATGTAATTTATTCCTGTGATCAAAGCTAAAAATGCTGTTCTTTTTTACATTTTTATTCATCTATGTATTCTGAAAAAAAGTTTCACAAGTTAAGCAGCACAACTGTTTCAGCATTGATAATAAATCATCATATTAGAGTGATTTCTGAAGGATCATGTGACACTGAAGACTGGAGTTTCAGCTTCAGAAAATTCAGCTTTGATCACAGGAATAAATTACACTTTAAAGTATATTAAAACAGAAAAACATTATTTGAAGTTGTCTTCTTTCAAAAACATTAAAAATAGTAATGTTTCCAAACTTTTGGACCGGCACCACATATATGGAAATTCACTGGAATTAAGTCAATAACTGGAATTAAATGGGTTATGTACAGTTAAACCCCTAAATAGGCAGCAATATACAACATATTCAAGCGTTTTTGATCATATGTGCATCAAAATATTTATTTTCTATGGTCATTGATAAAATTAAACAAATACATTTCTCTATTTTCTACTATTTAAATGTGTATTTGTGGCCAACTTTGAAAAATTATTATTATTACAATTATTATTATTATTATTATTACTCATCGTTGTTATTATTAATCTGTTTGGAATATATTATCATTACATCATTCTGCAAAGTGACCTGCAGGTGAACTAACCAGAAGCTTCTGTTCACAGAGACATTTAAACACACACTCTGTGTAAACTCAGCTACACTGAGTCTGTTAAACGGGATCTCACCAGCCCTTCGATCTGGATTTGTTTGACGGGAGAATCCAGTGTTTTTCCAGACGGGGATTCTTTACGGGATGCCATCTTCACGCGCACTTGGGATACAGGACCGTTAAACCAGTGGCTTCCGGTGAACCTGAGAGCGATAAAAGAATCATTTACTGGAATCGGATCTTTTTCGATGAGTGGGTTGAAAAACCGGGACTAAAGCGATTCATTAATTTAAAAAACATTTTATGAAAACGTGCAAAAACATGTTCAGCTGAGCGATACAAATATAATATTGTTTATTGTATATTCACATTCTATTTATGTTATAAATTACTTTTTATAACGTACGATTAAACATGATTTTTTTAATCATGACTGCAAAAAAAATTTAACTGAAATCCATAAAATTACAATAAACAGCCTTATTAATAGAAATCCCGTAATAAAGAGCAATATGTGACTACGTATTCCACATTACGGTGGTTTTGAACGGTTCCTTGCAATGAAATGAACTGTTCGAAAGAATCGATTCGCGCTCACTAGAAGGTACAGCTGCAATAGTGGTCGGTGAAACAATAACTAATGCGCACTGTTCCTAGAGTGAGTTAACTAATACAGTTCTGAAAGTCACTATCTAATCATAATTAATTAAACTTGTATATTATTCGTAGTTATTATTACTTTATTCATATGTGTATTTGTTAGGATTAACGCGGTATTTAAATTATAGCAGCTTGCGGTTTCCCACCCGGTACACATTTACTGTAACCACGCTGGTACCATGCTAGAAATGTTTGAGATTGGCGTGAGTTTCGTCCAACTGTTTTGTTGACATATTGACATAAATCAAGGGTATTAATCCTCACCAATTCGGATTGATCGTTATTCTTCTTCTGCCCTGTCAGGATAATCTATTCGTTCAAACTGTCTGAGCTTTATATGTGTAAATAATTCAGCATGAAGATAAAGCGTCAGAAGCACGCGAAGAAAACCATCAGTTTTTACAAGTACAACTTTAGCTTTAGGGAACCTTTCCAAATAATAATTGACGGGACGTTTTGTCATGCGGCGTTAAAGAATAAGATTCAAATCAAAGAGCAATTGCCAAAGTATCTGATGGGAGAAGTTCAGCTCTGCACCACAAAGTAAGTCAATCTTATTTCTAGTATTGATGCACGTGTGTGTGTGTGTGTGTGTGTGTGTGTGTGTGTGTGTGTGTGTGTGTGTGTGTGTGTGAGATGATGTGTAATAACAGATTTGTGCTGTTCTTTTGCAGCTGCGCACTGAAGGAACTTGAAACCCTTCCAAAAGAGCTTTATGGAGCGAAACTCATCTTACAGAGATTTCAGATCAGGAGATGCAAACACACGAAAGATCCGGTTCCTGCATCTGAGTGTTTGCTGTCAATGCTTGGAGAGACAAATCCACACCACTACTTCATCGCAACTCAGGTAAGGACTCATAACTGGAACCAAGTCCTGTGAATTAAGGAATAATAACACACAATGATTCTTATTACCAGGATCAGGAGTTGACGAAGGCGCTGAAGAAGATCCCTGGGGTTCCTCTGCTCTACATTATCCTCAACACAATGGTGTTGGACAAGCCGTCTGAACGAACGCTGAAGCACGTCGAAGCCGTTCAGCTGGGGGAGATCGTGAACCCGATCCTGAGCATCCAGAGTCTGAAAGAAAAGGAAGGCCTCGGGAAGGACGGCGAGGACAAGAGAGGCAAAAAACGCAAGAGGAAATCCAGCAACCCCAACCCGCTCAGCTGCCTGAAGAAGAAGAAGAAGCCCATGCCTCCGCAGCTCAAGAAGACGGACGGAGAGAAGAAGAAGCGGATCAGAAAGAAGAAGCGACGGCCTGTCGGAGGAGAGAAAGCAGTCGCATCCGATCCCGCTAATGCGTAGAGTCCAGCAGAGCTTGTGCAAGAGTGTGTGTGTTTCTCACCGCTCTTTTATTGTGAAGACTGACTTTTCCCAGACCATGCATGTGTCTAATAAACTAGTGTTTCTCTGTAAAACAGGCCTGTTTTTGTGGATGTTTAAGTTATAATTAAGATGTGTGTGTGTGTGTGTGTGTGTGTGTGTGTGTATATAGATGTGTATATATACTCCTGTGAAAGAGATTTTTAATCTCAGAGAGACTTTCCTGGTTAAATAAAGGTCAAATAAAAATAAATAAATAAAAAATATATGTGTAAATATATATATATATATATATATATATATATATATATATATATATATACACACACACACACACACACACACACACATATATATATATATATATATATAAAAGGTTTTGTAAGCATATTGCGTAGTTGGAGTCAATTGTTTTATTTGTGATAACATAATTTTTGGCCAGGCTGTCATACAAAGAAATTATGAACGCATGCAGAAACAAGAGAAGCAATGAAATATTAATAACTGACCATGTTGTAGACTATGTATGTGTGTGTGTTTGTTTGTTCAAATAATATCAAATTAATAAATTCATGTTTTAATGATCGGTAACGGTTGAGGTATAATTTTAGGCATATATTTGCCAGCAAACGACTTATTTTTGTCTAATTTTGTCAATTTTTTCAATTAAACAACCCTGATTTTTGTGGAGGTTTAAGTTACAATTATATTGTAGTTATAAATATTTTATAGTGCTGTCAAATTGTTTAATCGAATCTAACATAAAAGTTTGTGTTTATGTAATATATGTGCGTTCATATTATATTTATTTATATGTACTGTATATTATATGTGTGTGTATATATATATATAAATATAATATAAACACACATACACAAACTTTTATGTTAGATTCGATTAATCAATTTGACAGCACTAATGCATATAATACATATATATTATTATAATTAATTTGAGAACAAGTGTAGTTGGCTTATTGTATTAATAATTAGAAATGGGAATATATATATATATATATATATATATATATATATATATATATATATATATACACACACACACATTCCTCATATATATCATGTTAAATATTATTGGAAATGCTAAATGAATAATATCAATTTAAAGTGATAATGTTTTAATACTATTATTTTATAATAATAATAAATCAAGTTGCATTTAATGGTGAGAATTTAAGGATATATTTTTTTACCACAAGAGGGAGGCACAGCCTCGAAGAGACAATCAGGCTTTTTTGGCCCGTAAGTGTGATATTTGTAAGGTTTGTTCACATAAATTAATATTTATTAATAGATTAATATTAGGGGAGAGCGGGGCACAAAGTAACGCTTTTTGACTTTCTCAGTTTGTGTAAATCTACTTATGGTTCAGAGTATTTATTTTTTCCCACATTCATTTCCCACATGTCAACTACAATTATGTGTTTTTGTTTTATCAATACAGTATATACCTTTTTCTTGATATACCCCGAAAGAATGGAAGTGAAATGTGACAACATGCCCCATAGGTGGGTACATTGTAACATGTGCAGGGGCACATTGTAATATGACCATATGACAGCTTAAAATGTTATCTGATCTAATAAAAAAAATATACAAAACAAACCAAAATATTTTCTAAATAAAATACAATTAAAAAACTTTTTCATATAAAATAATGGCAATTTTTAATAATTAAATATAAACTCATTTTTGAGTTTTGACTACGAACACATGAAAACACAACTATACAACATAGTTCAAAACAAATAAATAATTAGTAATTTCTGAACATTGACTCTCAGTCTTTATTCACGTTTTTCTCACGTTTTCTCAATAAAATTAATAAAAGTATAGAATATAATAGCATATTTCTAATAGGGGCACATTGTAACGCAGTGTTACAACATGCCCCTGCCTGCACAACTGGGATTTAAACCCGGCTAGTGTCTTCTGCTAGTTAGCGAAGCATTAAAGAACTATCTCAACTGTCAAATAACATCTTGGAGATTAAAATAATATCAGATTTGTCTTATTTTAAATAAACACAAAAAATAGAGATGAAAAATTTACTTAAGTAAGAAATTTACTTTTGCTATGGTTTAATAAATGTCTATGAATATCTTCCAAAAAATAAATAATTTTGGCGGATTTATTTTTCTATATAGTGTTGATATGGCAACTAGTAAATACACAAAGTTTCGTCATCCAAGCATGTGCGGAAGTATTTAAAACAAGCGTGTTACAACTAACCCCGCGTTAGGTTGTGCCCCGCGCTCCCCTACATTCCAATGTTTTCGCTTGGAAAACGCCTAAAAAATTATTAATTGATCACATTGGCTCAACATCTTGTAGGACATTATGAGAGTTTAGTGTGTGATGCGTCATGGCGGAGGTTCTGAAAGAGAACTCGGTCCCATTCTGTCTCTTTGAGTGTCTGTAACGTCAGAGACTTGATCTATTGGGTTTAAATATAGCCTCCATTGTGTCTCGGCTATTTTTGCTCTGAGTTGGGATGTATTGCTTGTTTGTTCAGGTTGCTTGGGAAACACAGAGAGGACAGGACAGTATGCGGCTCGTGTTCGTCACTGAGCTCAGATCTACCCAGAACACACACTCATGTCTGCATGGGATCGAAATCAAAGGCAAATGTAATTTGTGATCTATTCAGTTCTGAAACAAATAAACTGGTCCGTTTTCAAACTGGGGTCCGGGGAAAAGTCTAGGGAAAAACCAGGGAAAAACCAAATTTAGTTCTGGGTTGTTGCAACCCATGTTTGAGTCAAATATGGACAGACCCAACCATTGGTTTACTTTTTTTTTTTTTTTTTTTTGTTAATTTTTAAACCCAACAGTTGAGTTTGGCCATATTTGAGTTGAAACAATACAGCATTTTTAGAGAGATTATGTGTATTGAATTTACACATGCTTTGTCTTAAAGCAGATTAAAAACACCACATAGACACATAAACAACATTAAAAGCTGGATTTACACCACAGGAGGACTTTAATGTTAACTAATGATGAAACCTTATTTGTGCGTTTGGAAAGCCCTGGTTTAGCTGGTATTCTGCCAAGGACACTCACAGACTCCAGCTGTCTTCACTAGTGTTTCCCACAAAGCCTTGGCAATGTTCACCTATTCAAGTGCATTAAACATTTACAAAGCTCAGTTGAGGCTGACGTCAGTCTACGTCATTCCCTTCACATAAACAGACTTATGTTGCATGCAAAATGAGCAGAGTTGGGGAAAGTTACTTTTTACAATTACAATGCTGTGATACTTAGTTACTTCATATGAGAAGTAATGCGTTACATTACTTTTGCGCTACTTTTTCTCACCTGGGCTGGGCGAGAAAAAGTAATTTTAAGGCCTTTCACACCAAAAGTGAAATAATAATGCATATTTACTCCTGTACAGCAGAGGGCGCCGCTCAGACAAACCTTTCAGATGTGCTGCTATTCTGGATTCAAGAACAATAGGAAACAGGAGAAGGAAGTTCAACACTCTTATTTCTAAATCTAATCTAAAGTAATTTTGCTTATTAGTATGGTTGAATTAGATCAGCAGCAAAGACATTGGTTAATAAAGTGAGATTAAATACATAAAGTATACTTTTGAATTTAAAAGTTTTGCGTAAAATTCTGAGGTTGCATTTGACTGTTTTTATTCATTATGAGGAAAACTGTGAGATGAGTAAATGCATGTTCACATTTAGTCTAGAACTAAAATAACCATTATATTTACACACAAAACCACCTCACTTTATTTCTCTCAACATGTAAGTCTATAAATGTGAAAAAGGAACTAGCGTTACTTTTTTGAAAAAGTAACAGATATTTTGCTGTAAATTGAAAAAGTAATGCGTTACTTTACTAGTTACTTGAAAAAGTCTGATTACGTAACTCAAGTTACTTGTAGGTTACCCCGAACATTGAAAATGAGAGTATGCATGTGTTTATGGCGTGGAAGGGTGTGAGGAGGAGGAGGAGGAAGAGGAGGAAGAGAAAGAGGAAGAGAAGAAGAGGAAGAGGAGGAGGAGAAAGAGGAAGAGAAGAAGAGGAAGAGGAGGAGGAGGAAGAGGAAGAGGAGGAGGAGGAAGAGAAAGAGGAGGAGGAAGAGGAGGAGGAGGAGGAGGAAGAGGAGGAGGAGAAAGAGGAAGAGAAGAAGAGGAAGAGGAGGAAGAGGAGGAGGAGGAAGAGAAAGAGGAGGAGGAGGAGGAAGAGAAAGAGGAGGAGGAAGAGGAGAAGGAAGAGGAGGAGGAGGAGGAGGAAGAGGAGAAGGAGGAAGAGGAGGAGAAGGAGGAAGAGGAGGAGGAAGAGGACGAGAAGGAGGAAGAGAAGGAGAAAGAGGAGGAGGAGGAAGAGGAGGAGGAGGAAGAGGAGAAGGAAGAGGAAGAGGTGAAAGAGGAGGAGAAAGAGGAGGAGGAGGAAGAGGAGAAGGAAGAGGAGGAGGAGGAAGAGGAGGAGGAGGAGGAAGAGGAGAAGGAGGAAGAGGAGGAGAAGGAGGAAGAGGAGGAGGAAGAGGACGAGAAGGAGGAAGAGAAGGAGAAAGAGGAGGAGGAGGAAGAGGAGAAGGAAGAGGTGAAAGAGGAGGAGAAAGAGGAGGAGGAAGAGGAGAAGGAAGAAGAAGAGGTGAAAGAGGAGGAGGAGGAGGAAGAGGAGGAAGAGAAGAAGGAAGAGGAGGAGGAGGAAGAGGAAGAGAAGGAGGAAGAGGAGGAGGAAGAGGAAGAGAAAGAGGAGGAGGAGGAAGAGAAGGAGGAGAAAGAGGAGGAAGATGAGGAAGAGGAGGAAGATGAGGAAGAGAAAGAGGAGGAGGAGGAAGAGGAAGAGAAAGAGGAGGAGGAGGAAGAGGAGGAGGAGAAAGAGGAGGAGGAAGAAGAGGAAGAGGAAGAGGAGGAGGAAGAGAAGGAGGAGGAGGAGGAAGAGGAGAAGGAGGAAGAGGAGGAGAAGGAGGAAGAGGAGGAGGAAGAGGACGAGAAGGAGGAAGAGAAGGAGAAAGAGGAGGAGGAGGAACAGGAGAAGGAAGAGGAAGAGGTGAAAGAGGAGGAGAAAGAGGAGGAGGAGGAAGAGGAGAAGGAAGAAGAAGAGGTGAAAGAGGAGGAGGAGGAGGAAGAGGAGGAAGAGAAGAAGGAAGAGGAGGAGAAGGAGGAAGAGGAGGAAGAGGAAGAGAAAGAGGAGGAGGAGGAAGAGAAGGAGGAGAAAGAGGAGGAAGATGAGGAAGAGGAGGAAGATGAGGAAGAGAAAGAGGAGGAGGAGGAAGAGGAAGAGAAAGAGGAGGAGGAGGAAGAGAAGGAGGAGGAGGAAGAAGAGGAAGAGGAAGAGGAGGAGGAAGAGAAGGAGGAGGAGGAGGAGGAGGAGGGGGGGGTGTTTAAAGTGTCCATCCCAGTACAAACTCACCAGTAGTGGACAGAGACACAGAGCTGTGTCAGTGACAGAGCTGTATCTACGGCTGACGAGAAGAACAGAACGCTCTCCGGCGCCGCTCCTCGTTCTAGGAACAATGGAAGTGGTTCTCACCAGACTGAGAGATTTCTCCTGTAAGGAAACTTCTTTTGATGAGTGTAAAGCCTCAGGGATGTGCCGGGATCATTCCTCGCCTCTGGAGCTGAAGCGCACGGATGGAGACCGGGACATCGAGACCGCTCTGGCCTGGCTGAGGAAAGAGCTGGTAGGGTTTTATTAAAACATTTTACCATATTATCAGTCATTTGGACAGAATATGAGGATGAAAATGTTGCCTCCTGCGAGGGGGTCCCAGGGGCCGGGGGACTTTAGGAACATATCAATTTGTTTTTCTGGTATAAGTTTTCCAAGTTTTCCAGTCTTTTGTCATATTTTGGCAGTAGAGTTTATTTTGATTTTCATATGAAGAATTATCCATAAGCTTTTCGCACCAATCATTATTGATAAATTCTTAAAACTTCAAACTAATTATTTTCATTCTCTTCTATATATTTTTTTTTATTATAATTATCATATAATTTCATTCATAATGACAAAAATAAAATTATATATATCCGAATAAATATACTGTTTATATCCATATGTAGCATATTATTAGCATTTTTATATATATAACATTAATAATTTATATATATATATTAATAATTAATAATATATACAGTGTATATCTATATCTATATAGTGACAGTAAAGATTCAAATAAATGCTGTTATTTTGAACTTTCTATAAACTAAAGAATCCTTAACATATTTCAACATTGAATAATAAATAATTGTTTCTTGAGCATCAGATCATCATATTAGAGTGATTTCTGAAGGATCATGTGACACTGAAGACTGGAGTAATGATGCTGAAAATTCAGCTTTGATCACAGGAATAAATTACATTTTAAAATATATTCACATAGAAAACAGTTATTTTAAATTGTAAAAATACTTCACAATATTACTGTATTTTTTTTTATTATTATTTTTTTTTTTTTTTAATAAATGCATCCTTGGTGAGCAGAAGAGACTTCTTTCAAAAACATTAAAAAAATCGTTCTGACCCCAAACTTGTGAACAGTCTTAAAATTGTTCTTTCTCCCTGTTGTGTAAGTGTTAGTGTGTGTGTGTTTGTGCAGCTGTTTTGTGTGTATTGTTGTAGGTCATGTACAACTGTTCCTCCTCACGAATAAAACACACAGTTTCGTCATTAACATTCATGCTGTGAAACTCTGATATATTGCTTGGCATTTACAGCCTCGTGATCGTCAAGGCAACGTCACACAAAAGACAGCAGAAAGCCTTTAACTGGAGCTCGTTTAATGTCCCGTCGGTCTGTGTTCAGCACTTCTGCACTTCTAAATCATGATGTTTCTTCTTGTTGCAATACACAGTTCCCTGACATTTCAACTGTTTTCCATAATTATATGACTGACTAAATGTCACTGAACTCATGTTGCTTTTTGATAAGAATTGATATATCGTTTAAAAATTAATAATGGAGTTGAACATTTTGACAGTCAACTCCTATTGATATTCCAGTTTATATATTCTGCTCATTCATTAAATGATCTGTAGTGAAACAGATGATTCCAGGATTTACATTGCAAAAATGCCACCAACATTAATAAAAAATACTTACAAAAATCAAGATATGGTGCAAAAGTCTCCCTGTTTTTAATATTTATAAGCAATATCACACGAGCAAAAGAGCTGTTTTCCCAAGTTTCAGCATGTTTGCAATTGTGGGTCATTGGCTACAACAATCCAATAAACAATAAGTTAATGTGACTTACATTTTAGACACTATATTGCCTGTATTTCCTCTATTCTGCCAACAAAAATAGTTCAAAACAGTAGAGTCATTGAGCGTCTCTGAGCAACACAGTTTCGTTACTGAATGAATCCGCATTTTTGAATGAATCGTTCTAATGAATCGTGACTCAATGACTCACTCACTCGCTTCCGCTTTGTCCCGTAGTGAATCAGCCGTTTGAAGGATGATTCATTAACTCATTAAGACAGTGATTTGCTGCCATCTACTGGTGGTTTTAGTAATTAATTAAATTATGAACAAAGATTGAATGCTGGTTTTGTTTTCGGTTGTGATTGTCCTACATTGGGCTCCTCTTATTTTTGACATTATTAATGACACCTACAAGTTTCAGTGTTCACTTCCAGCTTAGAGCTGCGTGTGTTTCCTCCTATAGGAAATCAGTTTGGATCCAATTAAATGCACTTTAATGAATGACGGGAAAAACACAAGACACATTGTTTATTCTCATGACCAGTTCAGTGGAAGGTTTCACCTCCCAACAAAGTTCATGTGCTTTTCTCCTTCGTTTTCTTTGATTAAATCTTTCCGAGCAGGATCCATTATTACTCTGCCAGTGTATTAATTAATGCAGTTTGTGGAGGGAACACTTCTAGTTTTGTCGTTTCAGAAACAGGCTCATTAAATGTGCTGGAATGCAGGATATTATTTCCTCTCAAAGCATCCGATTAAACTGCCAATAAAAAGAGAAGGAAGAGGGAAAAGACATTTGCATCTGAAAAAGACACTGACTGTCTAAAACTCCTGCTGTTGAATCAATGCGAGGATAAGAACCGAATCAGCACAGAAACACCTTAACCTTGACCTGAGGTTGGATGAATATGTGAATAATGTTGGAACTGTAATCTTTTAATGTCAATACAACCTTTGCATATCTAAATCATAAACCATAAAAATCTCTTGGCTAAAAAACTATTTTAAATAGACTCAAATCAATATTCAAACTTCATTCTAGGAAACCATGTTTAAGTTCAATTATCTTCCACTTCAATTTACTTTTTTTTTTATATCGCCCACGATTTTATAAAATGCTGTTGAAACTAGGGTTGCAAAATTGTGGGAATTTTCAAAGATGGAAACTTTCCATGGTAATTAATGGGAATTTAAGGGAATTAACAGGAATTTATGGGAATAAACGGGAATAAACTGGGAATTTTCAAAGTTGAGGGTTGGCTCTTCATAGGGAACTTAAATATAGTTGAGGAAAGTATATTTTAGCATAATCTTGACTAAAACAAACAGATGCCATTCAGATACACTTGAATATCCATGCCATATCCCCCATACTTCTGTTTTAACTCCCTTAATAACTTTAAGGGCACCCAGAGCCCCCCAAACCCCTTTATCATTCACACCCTGATATTACATAACTATATTCAAGTCAATGACTGGATCAACTTCACTAATAAAATATTTAGATTATATTTATATGTTTAATAGTTTGTGTTTACATATATATGAGTGTACTGTGTATAATTATGTTGTATATATAAATACACACACACATGTATATACTGTATATATAATTTATATTATTATATTAATTTATATAAATATAAATATTTTATATATAAATAACACATCTTTCTTAAATGTATACATAGTGTATATACATTAGTGCCCAGCACTAATTTTTAATAAGGTATAATGAGGTTCATGTTCACTCTCTGCAGTGTAAACTGAATATGCTTTTACAGTTAAGTTCAGTTATGTGAAAAACTAGATGTACCGCAGGGCGGTACAAAATATGACCGCCGCTCAGGCCTGCACTGGCTTTCCACAAAAATAAATGACGTGGAGCAATTTGGCTGTATTGCGTGTTTATGTATATACCTAAAAAAAGTAGTAGTATGTGCATGTCTGTGTGTATGTGTGTGTGTTTGTGTATGTGTGTGTCTGTGTGTGTGTGTGTCTGTGCGTGTATGTGTGCGTGTGTGCGTACATGTGTGTGCGCGTGTGTGTTTGTGTGTGTGTGTCTGTGCATGTGGATTTGTATGTGTGTGTATGGGTGTGTGTCTGTGCGTGTGGATGTCAGTGTGTGTGCATGCTTGCGTTTGTTTGTATTCCTGCATGTGTGTGTGTGACAGTATCATCCTAAACCAGCAACCCTTCGCTCAACACCACCATCTACAGGCCGATGAGTGTACAGTCACTAAATGTGCACATAAATGAATTTATTTTATACCCCCCCATGGATGAAATTCTACGAAACTTAGCATACCCCCAGAGGATGTCAAGTTAATCATACACATGAAATATGGTGCAGTTCTGAACATCTCAACTGAAGATAGGGGCGATTAAAGCAGAATAATATTGCATTTTAATTTTTTATGGGAGGGGCGCAAATCACAAATGAGTGATTATGGGCTAGGTTGATGTGGGCCCTTAAGAGCAACATACCATAAAAATTTCTTCATCCTCGGTGCCACGGTTCAGGTAGTTATTTAGGAAAAACTGCATTTTTGGGGTTTGGGGGGGCCCAGCGCGGGGGGGGGAGTGGCCCCCGGGGACCAAACGAAATTTTTCCGTACAAGTCTAGTGGGGCTACATGCCCACCAAATTTCATGTTCCCCGGTGTTTCGGTGTCCCTGGTATCGTTGACGGAAAATTCAGTAGGTGACGGGAAAAAAATAAAATAAAAACTTTGACAATCCCTATATGACCGCTTTCGCTAGCTACGCTAGCGGCGGTCATAATAATCACTTAAAATGGCATTTTTTAAATTTATTCTAGAGTATACAGAATCATAAATGTCACACATATAGCCTAGTGGCTCATACAAATGCTTATTGATGCACTCATCTAAAAATAAATGAATAAAGCATAAAAACAAGTACTTTCCTCATCTTTATAGATGGAGATGCGCTCTCAGGACCAAGCTCTGATCCGCCAGCTGATGGATCTCCATGATGGCATTCAGGAACTGAAGCAGGAGTGTGTGAAAGCCACAGAAGAAGAGGAGGAGGATGAGGATGAGGAGGAAGCTTGCTGGGACTCTGGGAGTGACGGTGGAGGGAGCAGTGTGTCCTCCTCCTCAGGAGAAATGTGTTTTTACCCCTCCATCTACTCCTTCAGCACATGTTTGAGCCCTGCTCCTCTATTCCTGCACAAACGGGCCTTTAGTCGACGCAGCTCTGTGCCCTGAACACCCTTACGTGTGTGTGTGTGTGTGTGTGTGTGTGTGTGTGT
>CM040824.1:2598934-2613934 GCA_022828995.1 Vimba vimba | reverse complement strand
ACAAACCCTGGATGCGTGTTTGAAATGCCCTAACCTTTACGCTGCGTTCAGTGGACTGTACATGAAAATGAGATTAATTTTCTGGCCATAGAGCAAAGCACTACATGACAGTGTTATAGAGGCTGAATCTCGGCGTGATAATTCAGAAAAGCCATTTATCTTCATTTCAATGCTGGATGCAAATCTGCACGGGAACAGAGACACGTTCTTGTGTCTAAGAGTTATAAAGGGGGATGATAGATGTTTCACTTAATAATAAAAAATATATGGTAACTATTTTACAATTTCCTTGTTATACGTTACATGTAGTAAATATAGTAATTACTATAAATTGTGCATAATTACATGCAAATAACCTTAACCACACCCTATAGTAAGTACATGCAATTAATTATTATTACTTAGTACTATTAATTAAATTAATTTAAGTACTATTAAATATTTAAGTAGTATTAAATATTAATTAATAAATAATTACACTGTAACATGGACACCTTGAAGATAAAGTGTAACCAAAAATATTTTGTTTTATTTTTTAAACATTAAATTATTTGAACCAAAAATTATAAAAATTGTCAGTCTAACAGATTTGGTCTGAATTACTCTTGATGATAAAATGATTACATTTGAATGACTGTAGGGTCATGGAATTTGTTTGTGAAAAATTATATTAATAAAACATTACTGATTTGCATGTGGATTGAAAAGTGAGAATTGAGAAATAAATAAAAAAATCAATTTTTTGTATAATTTATGAGCTTTTTTTTATTAAAATGGCCATTCGTATTTACAAAAACTGTTAAAAGCACACATTTATGACATTATAAAATGCATATAATACCATATACAGTAAGAAAATATAACATGGTAAATTAGGTTAACAATCATGATGATACGTAATGTCTTCCTTTTGGTAAAAACAACTCTTAGTCAGTTTTAAAATAGCATAAAAATCAAAACAACTGCACAAAAAAAAAAAAAAGGCAAAATGCGAAGACATCTGTGATAGGCTCAACCGTAAGCATATTTATCTGACACGGCTCTGTCGTTCGGCGTGATCTGTCCACTCAGCTTCATCAGCAGCTTCACGATGAGGCCGGCCTGGAGAGGAAACACGGAGACGATAAACTCGGGTTTCACGTCGTCACGTGACTGGCGAGATGCAGAGAGAGACTCGTACCTGTTTGGTGTGTACGACGAAGTTCTTCTTGTTCTCTAGGCTGTGTATTTGGACGTATTGGTCGGCCTGACCGAGCTGCCACATAAATGTCCCATATTCCAGACTGAGATGAAGCACCTGATATATAAAACATAAAGGATTTGAGGGACACAATCCACGTAAAAGCATCTGTCAGTGTGATTTAAAGTGCCACAATTATGCTTTTTCAGATATGACCTTTCATGTAGTGTGTAATAAAGCTGTTTGTGAATGTAAAAGGTCTGCACTCAAATAGCAGATTAATGGAGCTTTTGTCTCAAGGCGAGACACCCCAGGTGAATAGGGTAAAAAAATAAATAAAAAATAAATATCACCATACTTCACAATTTGATTGATTACATTAATAGGAAAAAAAATTGTATTACAAGTTTTCTGAAATTGTATGTTTAAATATGCAAATGAGGCATTGTCTAATTAAATATGCACTAATTTGCATACATTTCTAGAACAAAAATCTGAACATTGGATGAAGTCAGGTTTAAAATTATCGTTTCATTTATTTGATATATTAGAGCCAAATGTTTTTACAGAGGGGATATTGGATATCTATGGAAGCTTGTTTCCGCCACAAAATAAAACATTTTAAAAGATAATTGCAACTTTTTATCTCACAATTGCGAGTTTAGAAAATGGATAAGTCGCTACATAATCAAATTCACAAATATTACACCATTTAAACATTATTAAAAACACATAGGCTGAGTTACTAAAACAATCTTTGTCAAAGAATACACTTGTTTGTTCACAGTTTGAACGTTCTTGTTTCCATTTGTTTAATTTCAGGATCTGAGGTGAATTATCCATTGTTGCTTTTACAGCTTCAAAGCTGGAGCACTAAATGATATTCAGAGTCACATGACACGCTTTTAACATTAAATAAAGCACATAAACAGTGCCTGAGATCATCATCGCCACACTTTGTGTTTGTTGTTCCAGCGACACTCGGATTAACATGGAAAAGATGCTTTTTATCGCGTGTCGTGTGTAGTTAGGACTCGGTGTGAATCTTCAAACTAACCGTTTTCAGACTATTTGAGAAATGAGGCGATGCTGCAATTATATTATGAAAAAGTGTTTTTTTTTTTTATCTTGGATGCATGTAAATCTATTGCAGGAGACTCGGAGCATTATACGGCATGCTATTTAAGTAATTAGGATTTAAGTAATTAAAATCTCACTTTTGTCTCCATGTTCATGAGATGCAAGCCTTTGGTGTTCACACCCACATACACTCGGATGACCTTGTGTGTGCTGGAGCTGGCCTTGGTGAACACCTGTCCTGTGAAGAAAGCCGCTCCATATGTGGGAATATCCCAACAGTTCTGCAGGAAGAGTCTCTGGAGGTGGTGCATCTCTTTACTCACTCCCTCGCTAGTGCTCAAACTCTACACACACACACACACACACACACACGGAGAATTGAGAAGATCAGAGCAGATCCAGATGAATAAATACATTTATGCATAGAGACCAACATTGAAAAGTTTGGGGGTCAGTAAGATATTTTTTTTAAAAAGAAATTGCTAACTTTACACAATAAAGTTCATTAGTTACTAACAATGAGCAATACATTTGTAACAGTATTTATTAATCTTTGTTAATGTTAGTTAATAAAAATGCAGCTGTTTGTTCATTGTTAGTTCACAGTGTATTAATTAATGTTAACAAATACAACCTTTGATTTTAATAATATATTAGTAAATGTTGAAATTACCATTAAATAAGATGCTGTAACAAATGTATTGCTCATTGTTAATTAACTAATGTTAACTAGTGAACCTTATTGTAAAGTGTTACCAAGAAATTAATACTTTTTTTCAGCAGGGATGTTTCAATTTGATCAAAAGTAACAGTAAAGATATTTATAAAGTTACAAAAGATTCCTATTTTAAACAATTTAATCATAAAAGAATCACGGTTTCCAAAAAGTCTGAAGCAGCACGACTGTTTTCAACACTGATAATAATCAGAAATGTTTCTCGAGCATCAGATCATCATATTAGAGTGATTTCTGAAGGATCATGTGACACTGAAGACTGGAGTAATGATGCTGAAAATTCAACTTTGATCACAGGAATAAATTACACATTTTTACTGTATTTTTGATCAAATAAATGAGGGACTTCTCTCTAAAACCGACCCTAATCTCTTGAATGGTAGTTTTCCTGGTTTCTAAATCGCTGTTGTTTAAGCATGGCGTCTGAGAGTGTTTGTGCAACAACTTCTCAATTTGAGTTACAAGGTTTCAATTCAGTTCTGATTTGATTCAGTTACTAGTTCGTTAGGCAAACGAGGTAGAAATGTGTCAAAATAACACAGCTTTTGGCTGTGCGTTTAAAACGTTTGATAAATCCAGTAAAAGCTTAATGACATTGAACTTAATAATGCTGGTGACAGCTGCTTATGTCTGAAATGAAAGACAGTAACATCACAGATACATTCTTATTTTATTTAAAATAGAATTATTATTTTTTTTTTTTAATTATAAAAATTGATCTGTGATGTTACTGTCTTTCAAACATTTTAATTCCACAATATTATATTATTCCACAATATTTTAATGTCAAATAAATGCAGGCTTGGTAAGCAGAAGAGACTCTTTCAAAAACACTTATTATCTCTCACAGACGAGCAGTGTACATGATGAGCATTATGGGAAATAAACACACCTTGTACTCGTGAAGTATCCTGTTAGTCCAGTGATGTGCTTTGCTCTTGACCTTTGAGATTGGAACGATGGACTTCAGGTTTTCCTCACTGCATTAAACAAAACATATTCCCATGTCCTTAACCACTAACACTGAAAACAATAATTGTCAATATGTGACCCTGGATCACGTCACCAGTCTCGAGTCGCACGGGTTTATCTGTGGCAATAATAGCCAACAATACATTGCATGGGTCAAAATTATAGATTTTTCTTTTATGCCAAAAATCATTAGGATATTAAGTAAAGATCATGTTCCATGAAGATATTTTGTAAATTTCCTACCGTAAATATATAAAACATGTATTTCTGTGAGTGAATGCAGCACAATCGCCAACATAAATGAACAACTTTAAAGGAGATTTTCTCAATGTTTTGATTTTTTTGCACCCTCAGATTCCAGATTTACAATAGTTGTATCTCGGCTAAATATTGTCCTATCCTAACAAACCATACATCAATGGAAAGTTTATTTATTCAGCTTTCATATGATGAATAAATCTCAATTTCAAAAAATTGAGCCCTGTTTTGTGGACCAGGGTCACATATGTGGTGGTGAGGACTGATCTACATACTTCAGAAAGCCCTGTTTGTGCTTCTTGCTGTCGTAGTTTCCGTAAATGATCTGCAGGAGGAGGCTGGCCAGCGTGATGAGTTTGCTGTCGGACGCTGATAGAAAGCCTTTGAGGAGACAGTGACGAGCTTCATCAAAGAGGATGAGGATGGACAGCGGATCTTCAACCTGAGGGGGAAACTTACATTAATTTCACAGCTAAATGCAGAACAAGACTTTCACCGTGTCCTAACCAGACGCGACAAGATTCCATAATGTGTCTGTCCACACTAGACGCGAATGCGATATGCATCAAAATCAATCAAAACCCACAGCCAATCAGAACAGCGTGTGGGCGGAGTCTCGCGGCACCAGAGAGTAATCTCGACTAGCCTGGATGCCAGCCGAACTTAGCCCCGCCCACAAAATTTTTAGGTCAGGAAGTTCGGTCTGGACTTGTTCCGTTGAGGAGCTATTATGCCAGAACAAAAATTGTTCGGACCAATCAAATTGTCAGGGCGGGCTTTATACGATGATGGACAGATGAGCAACGGTAACGTCATCATCCACGTCATCAACGAGCGCTTGGGTTGAATTCAAATGACTGCCGCTGAAGAATTGAGATTTCAAGAGTTCACGCTTACAAATAAGTCAGATAGAATAAATGCATATTTGGCGTGCTGTCCGAGGAGAGGCTTCGGGTCAAATACCGGTATTCGGCCCGAACCCAAAGTACTCCCCCCATATTCCTGGCTGTGGAAGGACAAGCCGAGAGTGAGTGGAGGGATGCTGAAAACTGTCAAGGAATGTTAGGTGAGTTGACTGAGTGAATAAATATATGCTTCCTCTCATGCTGATAGTGTAGACCGTAGACGGTTGATTGGATTGATTATTTGAACGTGCTCCTCCTGAACTTTGTTTATAAAACATCATGTGTAGATTCCGCCATCGCGTCTGTTATAGAAGATATCGACAGCGCATTAATTTTAAAAGAGGAACAGAGAACCGCGATCGGAAACATGAATGAAGAACATACGTCACTTACTCCGTTGCTCTGATTGGTTGTAGGTCTATCCAATTGAGTGCAGAGGCATTTTCTTTCCTGGTTCGGTTGAAACACGCCCCATAATCAAAGCTCAATGGAGCAGTATCAGACTCACATTCTGACTAGAATCGGAGTATGACGACGTCAGGCTAAATCTCGACGGCACTCGCAAGAAAATAGATAAGTAGCTCCATAATCAAATTCACAAATATTAAACCATTTAAACATTATTAAAAATACATAGGCTGAGTTACTAAAACAATCTTTGTCAAAGAATACACTTGTTTGTTCACAGTTTGAACGTTCTTGTTTCCATTTGTTTAATTTCAAGATCTGAGGTGAATTATCCATTGTTGCTTTTACAGCTTCAAAGCTGGAGCACTAAATGATATTCAGAGTCACATGACACTCTTTTAACATTAAATAAAGCACATAAACAGTGCCTGAGATCATCATCGCCACACTTTGTGTTTGTTGTTCCAGCGCGATGTCGCAGAAAAATAGAAACCGTTTCTAAAGTAGAATCGGCGAGTGTCGCCGTCGTGGCTGGATAGGACACGGTGTTTAATCATCGATGTGCATCAGGTAGAATTACTGAGCACAAATTGAGCAAAAATAGTGCACTCATTTAAGTTATGAATGGGAGAAAGTGCAACACCCACTGAGTGGCAGCATTGGCTTTCAGTGTGAATGCCACAAAAAACACGCATTTAACGCATTTAAAACGGGAAAGAGCTTTGAGACTGACTGTACAAATAGATCTGACAAGAAATCTGAGGTGTATTTTTACAGATCTCAAAGAGAAATGTGGATTTGCAGTTTTCATTTTGTGTCAATATGCTTAATTTTAGGGGTAAAATCATACCCTATATATTGAATTGTTTTATATTGTATTGACAACTCATCAATTAAATATTTACCATTGTATATTCTGCATAATTGGATGTTTTTAAATAAACACTGACAAAAAACTATACTGCTTTTAAGGCTGGATGATATATATAACATTAATATAAGTGATCATGGATTTAGACCTAACTATATTGTATATAAAGCGTTTTTCTCTCGCAATTCTGACTTTTTATCTCTGAATTCAGTGATATAAAGTCACAATTGTGTGTTATAAAGTCAGAATTGTGAGATATAAACTCTCAATTGTGTGTTATAAAGAGATATAAACTCGCAATTACAAGAAATAAACTCGCAATTCTGACTTTTTATCTCTGAATTCAGTGATAAAAAGTCACAATTGCGAGTTATAAAGTCAGAATTGCGAGTTTATTTCTCGTAATTGCGAGTTTATATCTCTTTATAACACACAATTGAGAGTTTATATCTCACAATTCTGACTTTATAACACAATTGTGAGTTTATATCTCACAATTCTGACTTTATAACACGCAATTGAGAGTTTATATCTCACAATTCTGACTTTATAACACGCAATTGAGAGTTTATATCTCACAATTCTGACTTTATAACACAATTGAGAGTTTATATCTCACAATTCTGACTTTATAACACAATTGTGAGTTTATATCTCACAATTCTGACTTTATAACACGCAATTGAGAGTTTATATCTCACAATTCTGACTTTATAACACAATTGAGAGTTTATATCTCACAATTCTGACTTTATAACACAATTGTGAGTTTATATCTCACAATTCTGACTTTATAACACAATTGTGAGTTTATATCTCACAATTCTGACTTTATAACACGCAATTGAGAGTTTATATCTCACAATTCTGACTTTATAACACGCAATTGAGAGTTTATATCTCACAATTCTGACTTTATAACACAATTGAGAGTTTATATCTCACAATTCTGACTTTATAACACAATTGTGAGTTTATATCTCACAATTCTGACTTTATAACACAATTGTGAGTTTATATCTCACAATTCTGACTTTATAACACGCAATTGAGAGTTTATATCTCACAATTCTGACTTTATAACACGCAATTGAGAGTTTATATCTCACATTTCTGACTTTATAACACAATTGTGAGTTTATATCTCACAATTCTGACTTTATAACACAATTGTGAGTTTATATCTCACAATTCTGACTTTATAACACGCAATTGAGAGTTTATATCTCACAATTCTGACTTTATAACACAATTGAGAGTTTATATCTCACAATTCTGACTTTATAACACGCAATTGAGTTTATATCTCACAATTCTGACTTTATAACACACAATTGTGAGTTTACATTTTACAATTCTGACTTTATAACACAATTGTGAGTTTATATCTCACAATTCTAAGAATGAAAGTCAGAATTAAGAGATGTAAACTCGCAATTGTGTGTTATAAAGTCAGAATTGTGAGATATAAACTCTCAATTGTGTGTTATAAAGAGATGTAAACTCGCAATTGTGAGATAAAAAGTCGCAATTATCTTTTAAAATGTTTTATTCTGTGGCAGAGACAAGCTTCTATTGTTCTCCACATGAAAGACCCACGACTGGTAGATCAACATGCGACAACATTTCTCTCCGATATGGAAGTTTCGTTACATTGAAGGTGGAGGATTTTAACTGTGATGAGATGATTGACAGGAGGCACGAGACAGAGCGGTTCATGAAAGACTCAATTATGATGAAGTAGCTTGACCCAAAGCACGTCTACTCTTCTGCTACACACTCAAAAGTATGTACTTTTTCTTCACACAAACACTTTTAGGGCATAGTATAAATAGTTTCCTTGAAAGGGACTTTGGTAAAGATTGAGAAAAGATATTGACGGTGTGGCAGAAACCTTTTTTTCAATCTCTAAAGGCAGCCGAACATCTCTGCGCAGGAATAGCTGTGGAGTTTCCCGTTGTGGATCGAGAGCCGTGAGATCGGTCACTATCTCGGTCCAGATCCGTAAGTGTTGCAAGGGCTTGTGGTACGGCTTCAGCTGCAGACCTAAACAACACGACAGAGGAAAAGCATGAAGTCACATCAGATATCTGAGTTTTTCAGGAGCCGTCAGGTCAGGTGTGGTGGTCTCACTGAGGTTCTCTGAGCAGATCCAGATGGTGAAGTACTGCTGTGTCTCCTGTGAGAGTCTCATGCCCTCCATGATCTGCTGCACTGTCGTGTTGTTCCCATGTTTCAGTTCCACGGAGCGGTACGATCCATCCATGCGATAAATTCTCACCTTCTCGTACTGAAACAAACCAAAACGTGCAGCTTAGCAGGACTTCACATCGCAGTGCTGATCCAGAACTGCAGAACGCTGTGGTTTCACACTCACTGGTTTATTGTTGGCTTGCTGAAGGAGTTTCACCGTCTCCTCCCAGTTGTTCTGCTTGTTTTCTTCACATAGTTGAAGGGGGGATCGTTTCTGTTGGTCCTCAATGTGCTTAAAATGACAAGGGACAGCATTTCATTTTCATTTTTTTGCTTTTTTTTCACTCTTTCATATTTTTTTTTTTTATTATGTATATATAAATAATAAAACTATATTTTTAATAACTTAAAATGTAAT
The DNA here is from genome assembly GCA_022828995.1 of Vimba vimba. NCBI lineage: Eukaryota > Metazoa > Chordata > Actinopteri > Cypriniformes > Leuciscidae > Vimba > Vimba vimba. The sequence goes on along the minus strand of CM040824.1, from coordinate 2,604,913 downwards.
ATTTATATTTGTATATACATAATAAAAATATGTTTTTTTACAAAATCTCTTTGCAAATATTAACATTCCACAGTCCACACTATTAACAATATTATATTATGTTTTTAACATACATTTTGTATGTGTGTATATATATATATATATATATATATATATATATATATATATATATATAAACTATATTTTTTAATAACTTAAATATAATTAAATATTTATATTTGTATATACATAATAAAAATATGTTTTTTACAAAATCTCTTTGCAAATATTAACATTCCACACTTAATATTATATCATGTTTTTAATATATATTTATAAAAAAAAATAATAATAAAAAAAATAAATAAAAAATAAAATAATAATAATAATAATAATAATAATAATAATAATATATATATATATATATATATATATATATATATTTTTTTTTTTTTAGGGCTGTCAAATGATTAATCATGATTAATCGCACCAAAATAAAAGTTTGTGTTCACATAATATATGTGTGTGTACTGTGCATAATTATTTTGTATATATAAATACACACATGCATGTAAATATTTAAGAAAAATTTGTTATTTATATATAAAATATTTATATTTGTTTATAATACAAATTATATATAATATATATACAGTATATTTAAGCAAATATTCCTTAAATATATACATGCATGTGTGTGTATTTATATATATACAAAATAATTATGCACAGTACACACACATATATTATGTGTGAACACCCCTCAATGAATAAATAAAAAATGTAAAAAAAAAATAAAGTTTCTCTAACAAAAAAAAAACTAAATATAATTAAAATAATAAAAAATTATATTCTTACAAAAACTCATAGCAAACATTCTACACTACTTTGTCTAAACAAGTAAAAGATAAAATAATAAAAACGAATACCAGTTGTTTTAAAATGCTACAAGTGAATTTGGCCATCACATTGTAATGTACAGTATTTAAAAATGGAAATTAATTTTGAGATTATTAAATTAAAAGTGTTTTTAAAGATTAATCCTGCATGAGAGTGAAGGCAAAAGTAATAATCTGAATGTAAACGGGGGAAATGAGCGTGGCAATGAAATATAAAAGACTGTATTTCTCACTCTGTCAATCTCCGGATTCTGTAGAAGTATCTGCACAATTTCTGCATGACCCCCGACGGCTGCGAAGTGTAAAGGAGAGCTCAGCTGCCCGTTCAGCAGATTGGGGTTACAGTTCCCTTTCTCTAGCAGAAGCTTGGTGGCCTCCAGCTTTCCATGCCTGAAGTCAGAGGAAAAGCATACTGATGTCATGGTGTCATTGAATTGATGAAAGTGGAGAGATGATGGGCTCTAAGCCGGATATAAACTCATGTTTCCCACATGAGTAGCATGACTCAGTGTATCCAGGACTATGGAATAAGGAAACATGGACAAACACTTACTGTCTTAAAGGGATAGTTCACCCAAAAATGAAAATTAGCCCATGATTTACTCACCCTGAAGCCATCCTTGGTGTATATGACATTTTTCTTTCAGACAAATACAATCGGAGTTATATAAAAAAAATGTCCTGGCTCTTCCAAGCTTTATAATGGGAGTGAATGGCCGTTTCTGTTTTGAAGTCCATAAAAGTGCATCTATCCATCATAAAAGTGCATCAGTCCATGATAAAAGTGCATCTATCCATGATAAAAGTGCATCTATCCGTCATAAAAGTGCATCTATCCATCATAAAAGTGCATCTATCCATGATGAAAGTGCATCTATCCGTCATAAAAGTGCATCTATCCATCATAAAAGTGCATCTATCCATGATAAAAGTGCATCTATCCATGATAAAAGTGCATCTATCCATCATAAAAGTGCATCTATCCATGATAAAAGTGCATCTATCCGTCATAAAAGTGCATCTATCCATCATAAAAGTGCATCTATCCATCATAAAAGTGCATCTATCCATGATAAAAGTGCATCTATCCATCATAAAAGTGCATCTATCCATGATAAAAGTGCATCTATCCATCATAAAAGTGCATCTATCCATCATAAAAGTGCATCTATCCATGATAAAAGTGCATCTATCCGTCATAAAAGTGCATCTATCCATCATAAAAGTGCATCTATCCATGATAAAAGTGCATCTATCCATGATAAAAGTGCATCTATCCATCATAAAAGTGCATCTATCCATCATAAAAGTGCATCTATCCATGATAAAAGTGCATCTATCCGTCATAAAAGTGCATCTATCCATCATAAAAGTGCATCTATCCATGATAAAAGTGCATCTATCCATCATAAAAGTGCATCAGTCCATGATAAAAGTGCATCTATCCATGATAAAAGTGCATCTATCCGTCATAAAAGTGCATCTATCCATCATAAAAGTGCATCTATCCATGAAGAAAGTGCATCTATCCGTCATAAAAGTGCATCTATCCATCATAAAAGTGCATCTATCCATGATAAAAGTGCATCTATCCATCATAAAAGTGCATCTATCCATGATAAAAGTGCATCTATCCATCATAAAAGTGCATCTATCCATCATAAAAGTGCATCTATCCATGATAAAAGTGCATCTATCCATCATAAAAGTGCATCTATCCATCATAAAAGTGCATCTATCCATTATAAAAGTGCTCCACAGGCTCTGGGGGATTAATAAATTTATCATGGACAGATGCACTTTGATGGACTTCAAAACAGAAACGGCCATTCACTGCCATTATGTATTCCAAAGCTTGGAAGAGCCAGGACATTTTTTAATATAACTCTGTGTTTGTCTGAAAGAAGAATGTCATATACACCTAGGATGGCTTCATGGTGAGTAAATCATGGGCTAATTTTCATTTTTGGGTGAACTATCCCTTTAAAGAAACAAGAAGTTGATATCTACCAGCATGCATAATGAATGGGTGCCCAGTGGTCACTGTCCAGCTGTTTAACGGAGAAGCCGCTGTCCAGGAGTTTGGACAGAAGCTCAGTGTCTCCTTCACAGGCACTGCGGTGCAGAGGGAAGTCGTCCACCCACTGGCGCTCTCTACAGGACACACAGAGGAACCAGACAACTGCGTGTTACACTTCATTCTGATACGAGTATTAGTAGACTGTTGGGTTAAGGTTTGGGTTGGTAGAATAAGTACATGCAAAGTTACTTAAATGTAATTTATTATTTATATATACATAATAAAAATATATATGTTTTACAAAATATTTGCAAATATTAACATTCCACACTATTAACAATATTAAATTATATGTTAGTAGAATAAGTACATGCAAAGCTACTTCTAGTCAGTAAAGTGTCTGTTGGGCACTCTAATGACTGCTAGTTGACAAGTAGTTGCAAAGTTACTTATAGTATAGCTAGTAGAATGTCTAAAGAGGGCTATCGACAATGTATTTGGATATCTTAAAATGGATAGCTTAAGTATTTCTATTTAATTAAATTGACGTTTATTTGTATAGCGCTTTACACAATACACATCGTTTCAAAGCAGCTTTACAGAAAATGCATGAGTCCACATTACAATTTAGAGTGATTTGCTATCAGAGGGAACGGTCTAAGTTATGCATTTCAGAAATGTACATATACAAATCAAAGTTAGCAAAAAATTTACTAATTTAAACAATGTAATAATTTAAGGCGGAAACAATGATCTCATTGAAGTAATGAATACATGTGTTAATAAATGATTATGGCAAATAAAATTTTTTATAGTATTTGATGAAGATATGAAATATGATTATTAGCAGCCTAATAATGTAGTAATAGTAGTAAACGTAAAAATATATATACTGACTTGTCTTCTGTGACGCTGGTCATACTGTGCTGCCATTTGTCTCTTTTTGGGATCTGGATTTTGGAATAATCCGGTGCTCCCAAACCAAAGTAAGGGTTGATGATGACCTTGTCCACCTTCAGGCAAGAGTTCAAATCTTGTTAAACATTCAAAATATCAATTAAAAAGGTATATTGCACATGACAAACGACTATAATGCATAATCTTACATAAACTACCGTTCAAAGCTTCATTTTTTTAGTGTCTCATGCTCACCAAGGCTGCATTTATTGGATCAAAAATACTGTAAAAACTGTGAAATATTATTAAAATATTAAATAACTGTTTTCTATGTGTTAAGTGTAATTTATTCCTGTGATCAAAGCTGAATTTTCAGCATCATTACTCCAGTCTTCAGTGTCACATGATCCTTCAGAAATCACTCTAATATGATGAAGAAATATTTCTGATTATTATCAATGTTGAAATATTTCATATTTCTGTGGAAACCATGATGCATATTTTTCAGGATTTTTTTGATGCATAGAAAGCTCAAAAGGACATAATTTATGTGATACAGAAATCTTTTGTAATGTTATAAATGTAACTTTTGATCTAACTAATGTGACCATGTTTAATAAAAAATAAAATAACATCTTACCGACCCCAAATTTTTTAACGGTAGTGTGTTGAATTACGAGCATGGTTTATGAATGCAACTTTTTCTGGTTATTATGATAAGAGAAAGCCTCACTCTGTTAGTGTACTGCAGATCTGACCCATAGAGCGGGTTCTCGATGCACAAGTCGGCTTTCTCCAGGGACATCATCTTGCTCTTGATCTCCAGCGCCGTGTAGCCCATGTGGAGCGGGCCGTCGGGCTGCTTGCTCTCCACTGCATACGCCGGGTTACTCACGTTAGTCTTCACACGGTCCACCGGAGCCGGCCGGAAGAGTGCAGGGATGGCGTGAGGCACAGCGTGTTGCTCTGCTAACCACCTGAATTAAACAGGGACAAGAACTCAAGACAAAACATATGTGACCCTGGACCACAAAACCAGTCACATGGGGCAATTTTTTTAAATTGAGATTTACACATATGTCTGAAAGCTGAATAAATAAGCTTTCCATTGATGTATTTGTTAGGATAGGACAATATTTGGCCGAATCTGAAAATCTGGAATCTGAGGGTGCAAAAAAATCAAAACATTGAGAAAATCATCTTTAAAGTTGTTCATTTATGTTGGCGATTGTGTTGCATTTACTCATAGAAATAAATATTTTGTATATTTACGGTAGAAAATGTACAAAATCTCTTCATGGAACATGATCTTTACTTAATATCCTCATGATTTTTGGCATAAAAGAAAAATCAATAATTTTGACCCATACAATGTATTGTTGGCTATTGCCACAAATAAACCCGTGCGACTCGAGACTGGTGACGTGATCCAGGGTCACATATTGACAGAGCTAACCTCATCAGTCAATAAACACAAGAAAAAGCATAATAAGGGCACTTTAAATCATGGTTCAAGGGTTGTGACCTAAACTAAGAGCTACTGGTTTAGGTAAAATAAACTCCTTCCCAACGTCCTGTTTCAACTGAAAATAGGCCAATGGAGGACAAGAAAATGGTCTTTATATTATCATAACAAGACTCTGAAGTCCTATTTGCATGATTTTCGGACACTTTTGTGGTCAGTGATGATGTTCAAACTTACTTGTCCAGAGCGAGGAGCATCTTTGAGGTGGTGGAGGAGAAATGGGCACTGGTTTCACTACAGACACGCATAATGTCCTGAAGGCAGTAGAAACTGGGGCTCCCAGGGTGATAAACAGACTTGCTGTTTTCTATATCGGAATACAGACCATAATCACGTCAGCATTCACTGCCTTGACACGCTACACAACTCACAGTAAAGGTATATATTATAGTTTGGGGTCAGTATGATTTCTTTTTTAAAGGTTTTATTCAGCAAGGACTCATTAAATTTATACAAAAGTGACAGTAAAGACTTTAACATTGTTACAAAAGTTTTTATTTCAAAAGTTTTTATTTCAAATAAATGCTGTTCTTTTGAACATCCTATAATAATAAAAAAAATCATCATATTAGAGTGATTTCTGAAGGATCATGTGACACTGAATACTGGAGTAATGATGCTGAAAATTCAGCTTTGATCACAGGAATAAATTACACTCT
>CM040824.1:2541434-2593934 GCA_022828995.1 Vimba vimba | reverse complement strand
TGGACCGCACGCCACTGCTAACTCGCCATAGGTTCGTGCAGTTGCCGCAGCACAGGCAAACAGCTCGCTCAGACGAGCTATGATGTTCTCGCTGTGCAGCTGCAATGCGTTTTAAAATAAAGGCTTCAATATTCTTGAGAAAAGGAGTTTTACCTATTACAGGCAAGCCGAGCTGACGTGACATATGGGGCGTGGCAGCATCGACGATTCCATTTTTTGATTCGATGATCGAGATTGAGCATTAATTTCGATCGATTTCGATTTAAAATCGAAATCGTGACACCCTTAATATATATATATATATATATATATATATATATATATATATATATATATATATATATATATATATATGTATATATATATATATATATATATATATATATATATATATATATATATATATATATTTATATTTATATTTAATACAAATATATTTTGTAAAACATTCTATATTTTAATATATTTTTTATATATACTATAGTCACAACCATATTCACAACAAACCTGCGAATACTTTGAAAGATTAAAAGACTATGCGGGAAAAAAAAAAGAAATGAATAAATAAGAGAATCAAATATTTTATATCTTATTATAATACTAATATTGGTTATTTATTGGTAAGTTAACCAAAGGAATAATCTAGTAATTGCTACATTTATCGGGGAGGGAGAGAGGAACCAATACATTAATCGAATAAACCAACAAAAAAAAGAAAGAAAAGAAAAGAATCAATAGATTGAATGTTGGAAAAAAGTAATTAAACGAATAAATCAGAGTTTTAAATATACGTTTATCGTAAACATTCTAGATTTTAATTTAATAAAACACATTTTTCAACAAACCTATGGGTTTGAAAGATTAATGCAGAAGTTACAGATGTTTACTGGTAAGCTAACCAAAGAAATAACTGACTAATTAGACATAATAGACTGACTATTTAGCCGCGTTTCCACTGTCGGGCCAAATAATCAATAAATTGATTGATAAAAAATAAAAATGTATAATTAGTTTTAGCCTTCACATAATATGAAATGCAATATGATATAACAGTGTTAGAGCACAATTTTTCATCTTCTTACCCGATGTTGAAAGCCGGGGTCTGGCTGAAGCCGAAGCCTCCGCTGGAGGGGTTTAGCGCAGGCATCGCTGGACTGGCAGCAGGAGTGGCTGGAGCTGCTGCCCCCCCGAAGGCAAACACATTACTGTTGCTCCCCGATGCTCCAAACCCACCAGTGCTGCCGAACTGGAACCCTCCTTCAAATATAACACATGGAGGAACCGTTAGAGAGATGCATACAAATAACTAGGTTACAGGCAGGCGTTACTAGATGGCATGACTTATTTTTTGATTATGTCATCAAAAAAATAGGGGCTTTCGCACCGGGTAGTTGCAAGAACTGGTTCCCCCGGAAAACTAATGGTTCCCTTAGGAACATTTTCCCGGTTGCATTCGCACCGCCATTAGGAGCTCTGAAGTGACGTGAGCCGCACTTCTTGTTGGGACTTTTATTTTGACGGCGCTGAGAACGACTGTGCTCGCGTTCTCTGTGTTCATTAGTTTACGATCTGTCTAACACATTATTAGATATAACTGTCATACATAAAGTAGACAATATATGAAAAGTTATTAGCGTATGCCGTGTGGTTGATGTCCAGTGTTGCTGAGCAGAAAAACAATCATGTTTCTCTTGGTCCCCTCAAAGTTGCGTTGGATTTCCTCCTCAGCGTAAAGGTTGAGAGGTCCATCTATCACCGTTGTCCATGTTCGTAGAGTTAGTTTGTGGAGTAAATATATAGGCTTTAATCTGCATTTACACAGCGGCGGGTGCTGGTGTTTTGAGTGCGTTCGGCCAATCAGCGAACACTTACGTCACTGGTAGTTCCTATAGACCTTATGTAGCCCCGCCCCTTTTCAGCGCTGCGCTCGTTGTCTTTTGTCTTCCGGTCTGTATTTTCACTGCGCTCTTACGCATTTATGAACGAACGGCTCGTTTTAAAATCTTCCCGGTCAACTGACATTTGTTAAGACATCTGCTTTAAACATTACTGTTTATCACTCATGATAACTTTCGTTAACTCTTTGACAGCGATGCCATAGAATATACAGAGCGACCGCAAAAACAGAAGTTCAAAGACAATATTCTAAAGAAAATATGTACGCTTGTTTCTCTGGCGCGTAAGGTCTATAGTGCTGGTTTAGACCGACTCTAAAGTATGAGCTCAATTAGTTCCTCCAAAAGGAGTTCCTAAAACTAAAATCGTTCCTAGTTCCTGCGGTGCGAACACGCCCAAAACCGGGAACTTCCACCAATAGTTTTAGGAACTCTGAAATGGTTCCTCTGGTGCGAAAGCCCCTAATTTGAACTTGAAAATAATTTCCGATGCCGCTTTCTTCAACCCATACAACGAATGTGAACGTTATCAAAGGCTGACATTTGGTGGTACTTGTTGGTACCACCAAATGTTCAAGTTACTCACAAAAGTTAGACACACTGGTTTAGAATGAAATGAGATGCTGATGTTAACACGTTTCTCTGACCTTGGCCCGTGGAGGCGGCAGTCGATCCAAACGTAGGTGTAGGATTGGTTTGCTGACCGAATACAGGGGCAGAGTTGGACTTGGCTCCAAACGCAGACGCTGGGGGAGCGCTGGCCGAGAACGAAGGTGCCGATGACCCGAAAGCAGGAGCACTGGGTTGAGACGCGTTTTGTCCGAAGATTGGGGCCTGTCCAGTGCCGAAGCCGGATGAAGGAGCGGCAGAACTAAAGACAAACGGGGAAGGGTTGGCGGACGGAGCTGGAGCTGCAAGAGAAATTAGATGTTAGACACATTTATACAGGATGACGACCAAAGGGCAGAAGCACTAGGGCTGTCGCGGTGAAAGAATAGGCGCGTTTTCATTACAAATTTGCGCAAAATTTTGTGATTTTTTTTCTAAATGTCGACAAAAAACTATTGCGAAATGGTGGCGTTTCCATTAACCGATGTTTTAGTCGCATAACATCAACTCTCGCAAAAAGTCATTCCAAAAATCATGTCGACGGACGTTGGTAGGTTTAAGTATATCCCAGCCACTGCACTGGCCATTATTATTAATTGAAGGAGACGTATGTGTGTTTTCCCAGCATTAATGGTAAGGAAAGACCCTTATACTTGTGAGCGACTCATATGAGGTGTTTCTGGGTGTTTCTCCCTCATTTCTGCTTCGAGGTCTTGATTGTGGCATTTCTTTGAGGTTTAGAATCCATTATTCCTGTAATTGTTGTCTTTTATGAATTTAATAAAGAACTCTGTCTTGTATTCTGTCCAAACACACCGCGTCATCTACATCAGGTGACCTGTAAATGCGCAAAAACTGTTTCCATTGCAGTTTTGAGAAATATTTATTTTTCGAATTGCCTGAAAAAACCTCCTCATGCGAGCGGAAAAACTTTTTTTACGATAAATGGGAGTTTTTGAGAAATTGACGTGTTTCCATTGGGCGTATTTTCAATTCGCAATTTCAATTTGCGCAGTTTGAAGGGTAACGGAAAAGCGGCTAATTTCCCTTGCGGTAATTTTGAGTCGGGATATGCAGCATTATCGCCATTTGTTTATTTTTTTATTTCTATAAGTGTTACGTTGTGTTCAGCAGGCATGAAAACGAGGACACAAGTAACCAATAAAACCAAAACTAAACGTTGAAAGTAAAGGAAGTGAAGTAAACAATGTCAAAATAAGGGTCCACATAACACAACATAAACCTGAAACCTAAGCGCGTTAGGCTATTGTTATGTGTGACCCTGGATCACAAAACCAGTCTCGAGTCGCACAGGTTTATTTGTGGCAATAGCCAACAATACATTGTATGGGTCAAAATTATCGATTTTTCTTTTATGCCAAAACTCATTAGGATATTAAGTAAAGATCATGTTTCATTAAGATATTTTGGAAAGTTCCTACCGTAAAAAAAAAAAAAAAGATTTTTAAAAGATTTTTTTAAAGAAATTTAAAAGTATATATATATATATATATATATATATATATATATATATATATATATATATATATATATATATATATATATAAAATTTGTGAGTGAATGCAGCACAATCGCCAACATAAATGAACAACTTTAAAGGAGATTTTCACAATGTTTTGATTTTTTTGCATCCTCAGATTCCAGATTTTCAATAGTTGCATCTCGGCCAAATATTGTTCTATCCTAACAAACCACACATCAATGCTGTAAGCTTATTTATTCAGCTTTCAGATGATGTATAATCTTAATTTCAGAAAATGTACCCTTGTGACTGGTTTTGTGGTCCAGGGTCACATATGTATAACAATTAGTAACGATCATCGAATTTGACTTGACAAGAGGCTTTCTGCTTATATTTTCACAACAAAGATTTCGCTTTCTTTGGACACGGCAACCTTTTCACGAATACATGACTTGACCTCAAAGACAGACGCAGGTAATCGCACACGCTCAGTCGATCTTATTCACTGTCTGTTTAGGCTTGTAAAGTGCAAATCTACAGAGCCTCTGAACAAAATCACCATGCTAAACAGTCTTATTATCATTTGTAATTCATTTAACATTTAATACACCTTCACGAAGTGCAAAACAAAGGCCTACGCACTTTATGAAGAGAAGAAAAGAAACAGGCAAATATCACGTTTGTTGGCTTGTCAGTATCACGATATTACAATATTGCGGTTATCGCGGCAGCCCTAAGAAGCACAATGTGGGATTTTTGGAGGCAAACCAACCGGTTTAGGCTTGTTGAGCACAAATCACCATGATAAACAGTCTTATTAGCATTTATAACTTATTTAACAATCAATACACCTTCACGAAAAGCAAAACAAGAAGGGCGTAGCCTTATGAAAAAAAGAGAACGCGCAAATATCACGGTTCCTTGCATTCCTTTGCGGTCGGCTTGTCAGTTTACAATATTGCGGTTATCACGACAGCCCTAAGAAGCACACTATGGGATTGTTGGAGGGAAACTAACCGGCAGAGGCTGGGGTGGAGGACGCAACAGCACCAAAATTGAAAGAAGGGCCAGATGAGTTTGAGCCCGAGCCAAATTGGAAAGGTTGTGCTGGTGCAGGTGCAGCAGAGGGAGCCGCAGGTGCCGGTGTCTGGCTGTCCTGCTGTCCGAACACGAAAGTCTTTGTCATGGTAAGTTCAGAGGAGGAACTCTGGCCGAATACAAAGGTGCTTGAGGGAGCAGGGGTGGGAGCCAGGGAAGAGGTAGTGGGAGTGATGAAAAGGCTGGGGGTGGAGCTGGATGAAGCTGGGGTGCTCGAGGAGTTGGCCATGAAGCCAAAATTGGGCGTTGGAGCAGATGTGTCTGGAAAGCACATAGTTGGAGAGTCAAATTGTGGTACTACAAGAATATGGTATAGTGTGCTGCAGGGATGATGTATTTTTGCAGGCTAAAACCCAGAGAAGAAGCATTTAAGCACTTATTATTTTGTAGGGATGCACGATATATCTGTCACCATATCGGTATCAACCGAAATGTTAATTTTTTTAATGTTATCGGCATGATAAAACTTTGCCGATATATTAAAGCCGATTAATAATGGATTATTACTTCACTTCAGATGTGAACTGTTCAACAAGATGGTTTTGAATTGCTTGAAATATGACTGGAATCACTTTGAAAAGGATATCAGCTGCATGAAATTATAATGAGAACATTTTAATTGTGTGCTTGGGACATGGCTTTTAATGGTGAGACTTGTTTTTGTAATCAGGCTCTCAAAAATTATATAAAAATTTGGATTTAGATTTATCTGCCAATATATCGTTTATCGGCTTTCAAATATAAAGAATTATCGGTTATTGGTATCGGCCAAAATGTTCATATCGGTGCATCCCAAGTTTAAGTGAACAAAAACTTTTGTTAGTCACAGAACTTATTTTCTGCAATAAACCAAAAGCCAATGGAAAAATCCCATTGGGTTTTTGTCAAGAGAACCAGGGTGATGCGAATTCACTACAAAAATACATCATCACTGAAGCGCTCTATAGCTTTAAGAGAGCATCAAAAGACCATACGGTTTCACTCACCTGTTATACTCTGTCCAAAACTAAATGACGGCTTTGGGGGTTCCGTTGACTCGGCAGTTTTCCCAAACGTAAGCGTCGGCGTTGGCTTGGGGAAATCTTTTGGAGGGTCTGGCTCGCTGAAAGAGAAGCCCAAGTTTGCCGATGGTTTCTCAGCTTCCTTGGAAGCACCGAACAAGAACGCACTTGAGGGTGCAGAGGTGTCCTTTTTCTCTTCTGGTTTTCCAAAGGTGAAGGTCGGCGTCACCAGCGTTTGCTCTTTCGTTGCTTGTTCCACAAACTTCGAGGCAGAAGATTCAGCTACTAAAGACTTGCCAAAAACAGGGATGGCGTTCGCTGCTGTTGTTGTTGTTGACGTTGTGGTGGTTGAAGCAGTTTCCGAGAAAGCAGGAGCATTTTCTTTCTCAGCCTTGGACTGGGTCGCAGAGAAACTAAAGGATGAATTTGAGCTTTCTTTCTCATTGGGTTTAGCTCCAAATAAAAATGCAGAGTTTTCAGAGCCAGACGCTTGAGAGCTGAAAGTGATTCCACTTCCGCCACCAAATTTAAATCCCGTACTAGAATCCTGAGATTTAGTATTTTCTACGATGTCATCTTTCATGGATCTACTAAAGTCAAAGGCCCTTGTTAAACTCTCTTTTGTCGCTGTGGATTCTGACGAGGCACTACCAAGTTTGACCCCACCAGAACCTGCATCCGAGAACGAGCCTCCAAATTTGAAGCCCTCTGATTTTGAGGTCGAGTCGGAAGTCCCGATTCCAAATTTAAATCCTCCCGCGGTGGAAGAATCTGAGAAAGAGCCTCCGAACTTTAATCCAGCAGAGGTCGAGTCCGTAGAGCCGGTACCAAACTTAAAACCAGATGAACTTGAGTCTGTACTGTTGGACTGAACGCCAAAAGATGAACTAAAACCTGAAAAACAACAAGATTTCTGGTCATTAGTCTGCTTCTACAAAACGGTAGCGTCGCAAAATCTGACTCCTGGAAATATGATTGCAAGGCACTTTACCTTTGGACTCTATTTTAGCTCCGGGTTTTGCTGACTGGCAGGCCACACACTGCTGGTCCACTGCCTTATTTTGAACACAGCACACCTCACACTCCCAGCTCCCCTCAGGTTTCTTGAACTTGTCCCCGAATCCCAACAAAGACGCAGCAGATGTTGCAGGTGCAGAGACTGGAGTCGAGACCACAGCGGCTACAGCTCCTGTAAAACACCAAGAAGAGTAAGACGTCAAGGACGCAAATATCAGTTTGATTAGGCAGATATTGAAAGCTAGGCTTTTCAGTAGGGTTGGGTATCATTTGAATTTAACGATTCCGATTCTGCTTATCGATTCCTAATTTCGATTCCAATAAGAAAAGAAAAAAAAAAAAACCTTGGATATTTACATTTAGTCTTATAGCAAAACATTTAATTGTAGCTGAATATCATGAACAAAAATCAACAGGCTAAGGAACACTTGCCTGTGGTTTAAAAACACCATAGAAAAACAATTAGCCTAACTAAGATAAATTTTTAAGATAAACTAAGATAAATTGTTTTAAGATTTGCAGGCATTTAAGAACAGAAACTAATCAAATATAAAATAACACCACATTTTTTAAATAAAATATACATTACAAATTTAGTTACAAAAGTTATTCAGTCAAGAACGAGTGAATTTTCTCTGTCTTTTGTTGTTTGATTGGTGTTATTATAGAGACAGCAGCAGGAATATTAAGCTGCTGTCACTTTAAGAGCTGCACGGATCCAATATACTGTTACACACTTGAGTTGTCTCACACTTGAATGGTTTAAAGTTATATTGAAATGCTCACATAGGAATCGATAATTATTTTATAACAAGTATCCGATTCCTGACCTCATGTATTCGATTTCAGAATTGGAATCTATTTTCGATTCCCAACCCTATATTTCAGACCAAAAAGAACTCAGATTCTTTAAATAGAAACTCTTTTCTACCAGATTTCATAGGCGTTAAAGGGCCTGTCTATCTTTTTTTTTCTGTTGGGTATTAAAATGTTTTAAATCTTAGTAAAACTTTACCTGGTTTAGAGCTCAGACAGGATACGCATTTGACATCCTGTGCCTTGTTCTGAACCAGGCACACGTCACAATCCCAAGCCCCCTCTGGCTTCTTAAACTTGTCCCCAAATCCTAACAGTCCAGTTGCTGTAGATGGCTTTTCAGTAGGGTTGGGTGTCGTTTGAGTTTTGATTCCTAATTTTGATTCCAATAAGAAAAAATAAAAAGAAAGAAAGAAAAAAAAACTTAAATATTCACATTTAGTCTTATAACAAAACATTTAATTGTAGCTGAATATCATGAACAAAAATCAACAGGCTAAAGAACACTTACACAAGGAACGTTTGCCTGTGGTTTAAAAAACACCATAGAAAAACAACTAGCCTAATTAAAGACAAGTAAACACTCGGTAATTAAAAAATAACAATAGATACAACTGAGCAAAGATCCGATTGAAATAAACAGTGTTTTAAGATTCAGGTATTTAGGAACAGAAACGGTAATCAAATTTAAAATAACACCGCATTTTATAAATAAAATATACATTACAAATAGTTACAAAAGTTATTCAGACAAGAACGAGTGAATTTTCTGTTTGATTATTGTTATTATAGAGACGGCAGAAGGAATTTTAGGCTGCTGTCACTTTAAGAGCCGCACGGACCCAATATACTGTTACACACGCGAGTTGTCTCACGCTTGAATGGTTTAAAGTTATGCTGAAATGCTCACAAAGGAATCGATAAGAGGAATCAATTTTTATTTAATAACAACTATCCGATTCCTGACCTCATGTATTCGATTCACAACGCTATTTTTCAGACCAAATTTTAAGAGAAACTCTTTTCTACCAGATTTCATTGGTGTTAAAGGGGCTGTCCATCTTTTTTTTTTTGTTGGGTATTAAAATGTTTTAAATCTTAGTAAAACTTTACCTGGTTTAGAGCTCAGACAGGATACGCATTTGTCATCCTGTGCCTTGTTCCGAACCAGACACACGTCACAATCCCAAGCCCCCTCTGGCTTCTTAAACTTGTCCCCAAATCCTAACAGTCCAGTTGCTGTAGATGAGGCGGCAGTCGTTGTGGTCGTAGAGAGAGTGGATGAGGTCTCAGAAAGAGCCGGTAGAGTCAGTCTGGATTTCACTCCAGTCCCGGGTTTGGCCGTGTCACAAGCTACACATTTAATTACTTCCGGTTTGTTATTGACCAAACATGTGTCACATTCCCAGCTACCAGCTGGAGGAGCAAAGAGAGAACTAATGCTTGCAGGAGCTTCTGCGGGTTTACTGTCCGATTTAGAGGCAGAGTCTGTGTTGGGTTGTGGCGCGAAACAAGCAACGCACTTTTTGTCCGAGGACTTGTTTTGCAATAGGCAAGAGTCACAGCTCCATGAACCTGCAGGTGGCCTAAACTTGTCACCGAAACCAGAAAAAGTAGCAGATGATAATGAAGGTTTATCAGCAGAGTTTTGAGAGGGGGATGCAAATCCTGGAAAAGAGAAAAGGGTAATTAAATACACTCAAATAGCAACACGCCATTAAAAACCTTTACTTAAAAGCATATCATACCAGGTCCCTTAAGTATATCCAATACACTGCCCTGTTTTAAGACCTTTGCAGGTTTGAAGGGTCCTTCAAACTCTTTTTCCTCACTGGCCACTGATTTGACTGCGAAACATGCAGGGAAGAAACATCAACACCACCAAAACCTGACTTCAAATGAAAGCACATCTGCTTTGCAAAACAAGGCTTACCTGGTGCTACTGTTGGAACAATTTTCCCATTGGAGTAAGAAGGGCCTGTTTTCAAAGTAGGTGCACTGAAGGTGAATCCAGCCTGCAGGGAAGAATCATCATCATCATTACAGATGCTTGTTTTGCATGAAAAAGTGTAATTTTATAGTATATATATATATATAAATACATTTAAAGTTTTTCATTTAAGTATTTTACAACAATACACAGAGAAATGTGTAACATTTTAACAGATTTAGTGCTACACTTATTAACTTTTATTTGTAAAAACTCACTAAATGTTTACTTTAAAACAACTATTGTGCACTAATTATTTTTCTAGAGTAAGTTTTGCTGCTGAATTTTCCACTAATCTAGTTTATAATAGTACTTTGTCAGATTATGATAAAAAATAATTTGTTGTCTTTCTTTATAACAAGGTTTAACACACAAAAGAGTAATTATAAGTTCAACACACAGAGGTATAGAAATTCTACATTGATTTAAAAAATATATATATCGGATTGGTATTGGCCTACACTCAGAATTTTTAGCATTGGATCTGAAAAATTTGTATCTGTGCATCCCTAATTATCATTATAGATGCTTATTTTGCATGAAACGGTGTAAAAGAATAAAGGAAACCTACTGATGGAGAGAAAGTTGGAGGACTGGCTGCTGTGGCCTTTACGATAGGTGAAGAGAATGTGAATGGGACAGATGGTGGTGTGGATGGTGCCACTGGCTCCTGATTTAAAAAAAAAAAAAAGGGTTACAGATACTTGTCCTCATTATTTGTCCAACATAACAGCAATGAGCACCTTTCAGTTTACTGAGCCAAGACTATGTCAGAGAAAAGGGGTCAGAGGTAAAGTAATACCTTATTTGCTGGCGGTTCCTCAGAGACGGTTGCAAGTGTTGTTGTGCCGGAGGTGAACGAGGAGGTAGGGGGAGGAGAGGAGAAATTAAATGTGGGCAAAGTGAAATTGCTGGGAAGAGAAGCAGGCGGCAGGTCTGGGTCCTCAGCAAGCTGAAAGTAAAACAGTCTGCATGAGCATCAAACCATTCCAAAAACAATGGTATGACAAAGCATATAACCAGCAGAACATCTGACCTCATCGTCAGGCCGTTTGGATGAAGGTCTAATCGCTCTTTCCCGCTTCATTTTGCCCCCTCCTGAAGCAGCGCTGCTGGGCGCTGGAGTGCTGGACAACGGGTAGGACATACTGCTTGTACTGGAGACAAAGGAATTGATGGAGTGTTTATGCAAGAGAAGACACTAACAGCTCACGGTCTATCCAAAAAGAGAAGAGAATTCTACTGCATGTTTCACACTGGACATGCAAGCAGCACATTTTTACACACATATACATATATAAGTGCTGGGCAACCAAAATAAGTTTGTGTTTACATAATATATGTGTAAGTACGGTATAATTTTGTATATATAAATACACACACGCATGTATATATTTAAGAAAATTTGCAAATATATACTGTATATATATTTATGCATATTACATATAAATATTTTATATATAAAGAACACATTTTTCTTAATTATATACATGCATGTGTGTGTATTATATTTACAAAATTATACACAGCACACACATATATTATGTAAAGAAACAAACTTATTTTGCACTTATTTATCCCAGAGAATTCCACACATGATAAATCAAAGCATGTGGCAGGCAATGGTCAGAGAAGTACGCCTGAAAAAGGTGACACAATACTAGTCTGTTTTTGCAGTACACAAGCTGTGCACAACAAATGCTGCCAGTGTGAAAGCACAAAGGCCGTGTGCTGCTCCCGCTCTGCTAGCAAACAGCTTCTGCGCTGCTTATGTGTTCAGTGTGAAACAGGCGAGATGTAAAATTACCATAAACCATCTGTTCTTACCTGGTAGATGGAGCCTGGGAGGGATCTGAGATTGGAGGGGATTGTCTTACCGGCTAAGAAAGGAAACAAAGAATCAAAACATTATCCACTTAATTACAGTGCTTCAAGGTACTTTTCATAAAGACTTTTTTTTTTAAGATAGTTCTGGCCTTATGCACACATTTGAAAGTCTCTTTATGCTCACCAAGGCTGCATTTATTTGAACAAAACAGTAAAAAAAAAGTAATTATAATAATAAAATAATAATAATATTTGTACATAATATAGTAGCAGTTAATGTAAAATAAAACATTTTTATCAAATAAAATAAAATTAACATAATAAAATGATTTATTCCTGTGATGTTAAAACTGAAGACTGAAGTAATGATGCTAAAAACTCAGTGTCCCATGATCCTTCAGAAATCATTCTAACATGCTGATTTTCTGCTCAAGAAACAGTGCAAAACTGTTGTGATGCTTAATTTTGAGAACATTTGATGAATAGAACGTTCTAGAAAAAAAAAAGTTTAGAAACAGAACCGCATTTATTTGAAATATAAACCTTCTGTAATATAAAATGTCTTTACTTTCAATTTTAATGCATCCTTGGTGAATAAAAGTATTAATCTCTTTCATAAAAAAACATTAAGTGTATTTTTTATTTGTATTATAAGTTAATAGCATGCTTAATTATCTGAATCGTAATTTACTTTAAATATCTCCCTCTGTGAAACAAAGGAAGTCAAATCTTTGCGTTAAATATTGAACTCACAGTCTCCCTGTTGTTTTTGTCCACCGCTCTGCTTCCTCCACCTGGGGTGAGCGACGGTCTGAAGGACATCGACCGGTTACCAGACACCGCAGCAGCTGCAGGAACAACCAGCTTCTGCACAGGAGGGACCGACGGCTCCAGCTGTGGGTCGAACAAACATTACAAAACGTCACCTTTATTTATACAGCGCTTTTTACAATACAGATCGTTTCAAAGCAGCTTTACAGTGATAACAGGAAAATAATGTTCGTTTCTGCTGTACAGCAGATCTAGAAGCGTCATAGTCCATCTTAAGAAAGTTCAGTGATTGTTCATTTTTGTTGTAAAAAAAAGTTAATTTAGTTCATTTATATATAGCCGATGTCATCGTCCAGCTCAGTTCTCATATAATGGTGTCAATTCAGGCAGATCAATAATATAGTTGAATATTAAAATACAGCATGCAACAGCTCTCTACACCAATGCGCAAAAGATATCAGGCTAATCATTTGTTGGAGCGATATAAAAGTAGTTAAGTGGCTTAATTGACTATTTGTAATTACTGATCAAGCATTCAACATTCCAAGGTCATGGACAGTAAATGCATGAAGCCCTCTGCTATGATTCATCAAGTGTAGTGTGCTCACTTTAACAACAAAACACACTCAAAGCCCTGGATATTTTGGACTATGGACATCAGCCACAAATGGTTATTACAGGCTTTAGGTTTCTGGGGCCGGGTGAATAGGCACATTGTTTGGGATTAGGAGCCAGCTGCCACAGTTGTTAACAGTTAAAGACAAGCAGCAAAAGCGAAAGTTGAAAAGTTGCCAATTTTATAAGATGCGGTAATAATTTGCTCAAAACTATGTATGATGTCTTTCTTTTCCTTTTATCTGACACTCAGCAGAATGTGTTTATTAATGCACAAGACTTACCCTTTTCCTTTTTGCCTGGTAATTTGAAATGTCAAGGTCTGTGTGATTCAAGGACTGAAAAGATAAAAACAAGCAATGTCTGAATGGACTGAAAACTCAGTGAATTTTAAAGAGTTGTAACGTAAACTACTGTGATATGGTACTTACAGTTGACAGAGGTGATGAAACCGTAGACGGAATTCTTTTTGCATCCTGCAAAGTTGACAAACAAAAATATTTTTATGAAATGTTTACTTTACTGCTTTTCCTATATCTAAAATGGTACTATTTGTTTAATAAATGATGACAAAAGTTGGTCGATGATCAGAATCTTATATCACAGTACAAGTAATTTTATTTCACGATAATGACATTACGTGCACATTATGTTTCAGGTGTTTGCATCGGAAACAGTCTTAAACTGTCGCATATACCAAAATTAGTTCTCTTTCGCTGCTTAAGCTTGAACAGTTTAAAATAAGGGCTGTCAAAAGATTAATCGCGATTAATCGCATCCAAAATAAAAGTTTGTGTTTACATAATATGTGTGTGTACGGTGTATAATTATTTTGTATATATATAAATACACACACATGCATGTATATATTTAAGAAATATTTGCATACATATACTGTATATATTTATATATAATTTATATTATATATAAATAAAAAATTTTTGCAACAATGTCTCAAGGATAGTTCACCCAAAACAAAAATTACTGTGAGAAAAAATTAAAAGTTTTCAGAGTTTTAGTATCAGTACTACATTAAACTACTATATATAATGTTGAATATAATGTATAATAATGCAACGGGGGAATATTTGTGGGTTCTGATAATGCCAAATGTCTTGTTACAGTAAAAAGTGAAAACATTACAGTAAAAAAACATTATTTTAAATATATCTAGTGAGTGTCAGTGCAAGCATATTCGTCTAAAATGATCTATTTTCAGCTTCAGAATCATGAATATGTTTATTCTGGTGTCTCTATTGTCCTGTGCATTGGGTTATCAACACCAAGTCCAAGTCTATTCATTTACACCCACAATGTAATACCAAACATACAATTTAAATCAACAGTACATTTTTTGTTAACCTTTTATCATATGTCTTGGGAGTATCGCAAAAATATCGTATCGTGAGTTCAGTATCGTGATGTGTATTGAATCTATTAATTTATTTTAGATTCTAGACACCAGAGTACAGACAAACTCACAGCAAGAGGACTGGACATGCGCTCCAAGGACTGTAAGATGCGTCTCGCTGTGGCGCTGGTCACTCCACAGGGTTGAGCTCCAGCTGGCTTAGCCTTTATCTGCCTCCTAACGGGAGGCTGCAGAACCACAGACCAGAATACAGTGTCAGTCAAAAAGGAATGGAACAAACACGCAGCAATCTCACTTTAAAATCTAACATGAAATAATAGTATTGGCATTCTTGTTCAGACCTGGTAAGGAGTAGCCGGGCGAGAACGAGCTCTCATCGCAGCAGCTCCTCCATATGTGGTCTTCCCTGGGTAGAAGGGCGAATCCCCCAACTGACTGGAGTTCAGCGCTGAACTGTTCAACACTGACTATAAGAGAATAAATATGCATAATCTAACATTAATCTCCATCAGGTAAGGAGTGTAGTCATGTGACAAGACAACTTGGACATTAAAGTACCATTAAAAGAACACTGGCTGCTCAAAAGTCGTGCACAGAAGACCAACATCAGGATTTTTGCTAAATAATACATACAATTTTTAACCAAACCCTACCCAGAACACTTGGAATGTACAACACATGTAGCATCACACTATTCTGTGATGTTATCACTTTAAAAGCTTGATGCGTATCTTTGCAAGTATTCAGTTAAACAGTCAGTTTCGGCACCTTATTAGTTGAGAAAGATAACGCAAGTTGTGTAACAGTATATTGGATCCATGCATGAACTCTTAAAGGTGACAGCAGTCTAATTTTTAATTAGATGTTAATCAAAGAAATTCTTACGTTGGGTTCGGAAAAAGAAAGCAGGGCATACGGCACGATGCCCTGTAAATGATGACTTAAATTTTCATTTTAGGGTGAACTAACCCTTTAATCTTGACTTAAAGATGCAGTCCTTAGCTTTTGGCGCTCTAGCGGTTAATAAACAGAACTGCATGCGTCTTGCGGAAGAACATTGTAGCCGGAGCTACTTCTCTCTGTTTATGTCTATGACGAGTCACGCAGGTACTGGGCAACTCCGCTGCAGTACGACTCGAACCAGTCTAAAATAGTCAGAATATAAACACTTATTATAGATGGACCGTAAAGATTCAGGATAGGACAAAAACACAGTTTGGAAAATGGATTCACTCATTTTATAATTTAGCTCAATATGCGTAACCCCCTTTTTCCTGAGCATGTTATTGGCCAAGACTTTCCGTCCCTGGAAAGAGCTTCTCATCCATTACAATCCTCTATAAAAAAACAGTAGATGGCATCATAAAGCCTGTTTTTTTTTCCACAGATGATTGCTTTTAAAATGTATTATTTAAGGTTTAAAACCCATTTTGCCCAACTAGAAGAAAAAAAAAAGTCAGGTCAGGGATATTTCACTGCTGGAAAGATGAATGTGTATTTAAATTGGGTAATTTATGTAGTAGAAATGTGAAATTATTTTAGAAGTTGGTGCCTTCTAGACTGAGAAAAGCCAGAAAATGTATTTTTGGCTCATGTGGATGAAAGACTACATCTCCCAGAATGCACTTGCTTCGCTGCTCTACAAGGCCACTCCCAAGCCACGCCTACCGGTTACAGAGGGCAGTATCAGAAGAAATGATACAGCTAGGCTACTAGTCGACTGGAAACTGAAAAGACGGCGTTTTATCGTGAGATCCCCCTATGGGCGGGTTGAAGACATGCGGGACGAGCTCCTCCTACTGGCTGGAGTCTCTCGCCTCTGGACAGGAAAGCCTCAGATGAAGCTAAACTCATCATTTTGCGTCATCTGAGTTTTTTTTCCAGACACACAATACAGAAATCTCTCATCTCAGGGGGACATGAGGGAGGGAAGCACGGTCATGCGCAAATACTACCGGGTTTCTACTGATACAAAGCTTAATGCTAATCGGTGAAGTATCCCAGAAGAATATGAAGTACTTACTGATGAGGAAGTGCCAAAGACTGACAGGTTGAAGGCTGGTCTCTTGAGCCCAGAATGGGCTGGCTGCGATCCAGAGTGGGTGCGTTCAGACTCTGGGGACCAGAGGAGCGGCACAGTCTTTGACGTGGGCACATCTGTAACAAGATTAAGCCCTGCTCTTAGTTCTATCTACACCTAGTCTAAAACTCCAAAGAATATTGCTGTCTGAACAACTCAAATGTCTGGCAGCACTTATCTATTAGATTCCGCTGAGAAACGTCGCTCACCTTTATCAGATGCACGTGATGAAAAGCCGCTGGTAGTCGAGATGTTGTCATCCTCATGCTGAGAGCTGGAGTCCTTAATCTCTTTTACCAGGGAGAAGTTGGAGGTTACAGCGAAAGGGCTCCCTGAATAGGGTGCTGTAGATGTGGAGGGCTGGGAGAAGAGAGCACTCGCTCCACCTAAAGCCGGAGAGCCGTCCAGGGAGGGGAAGTGCAGGTGGGTCCGATTGAGCGGGGGTCTCGAAAGAGCCTCGTGGAAGTTCAGCGATGCTCTGCTTGTAGATGGTTCTGAAAATGAATTCAACATTTCAAGACAAGGACACTGCCTTAAGGTAGCTGTGTATCAGAGCTGCACGACTGAACTGAGAATCAACATTTTTGTTTAAAATGGAGATCACAAAACTATCATGATTCCGAATAGACAACTAAACAAAACATGTGGTTTACTCGCGGTCCTGAAAAAATGTTAATTGGAATTTTTTTTTGCAACTCAGATTGAATGATTGATTCAATGACACACTCAAAGACTTGGTTTCATTATTGGATGAATCAGCATTTCTGAATAAATTTCCTGAATGAATGATTCAATGACTAATGCACTTAAGTCACATGTCGCCACCTACTGGTGTAATTGATACCATTTATATTTGAAGCATCAAGTTACTTTCAAAAGGTGATTTACTTTGATCCCTACCATAGACATCAGCATTCACATCTAAACCATAAACTTTTATCCCACAGGGCTCCAAACAAAAAAATCTATCAAGGAGCCAATGGCTCCTATAGGGGAAAAAAACAGGCGCCAAATAATTTTTTTAAGAGCCACATAACAATGCACTTACATTTTAGTCACCCTGTTGTGTGCATGTCTCTCCTCTTCTTACAGTTTCAGCATTTTCATCTTGTGAATGTTCTGGGAACTGGAGCTTATTTGGTAACTGAATGTCACTTCCGACTTATGAACTATTTCATAAGTTCATATTTTGGCGCTTTCACTCAGTGAAACGTTCACGCAAAGCATCTAATTTCATGACGTTAACAAAACAAATGAAGCGATAGGCTTGGGGTGGGCGATATGGCAAAAATATCATATCACGATTTTTTTCAGGAAAATCACAATTCACGATTTTATCACAATTCTTTTTATGTTGGTTTTACTATTTTGTGACTGAGCATTACAGCCAAACTAATGTCCATATTTTAAAAACAAAGCCTTAGGTAACAAAATGTAAAATAAAAAAGAATGGCAGAAAGGGGCGAAGATAAAAATGTAGTCATTATTTTCTTTGTTATTAAATATTAAGATCAAAGATAAACATTACACATACACAACTTAATATACAAATGAAATAAACAGTGCTTTATGTTTTCAGCTACAGTAGGTTTATTTAACAGTAGCATTGAAGAAAGTAATTAAATTAACAAATATGAAAATAAAACAAAACATAGACTTCACTGTATAAATAATAAATTGATACTTATTAAAGCTACTATTAAAGTTATCAGTCAAGAGCAGTGAGTAATTTTCTCTTTGCATTTTGTTGTTTCATTAACATTAAAAGGATAGTTCTCCTAAAAATTCAAATTGTCATAATTTACTCTCTCAAGTTGTTTTAAACTTGTTTTTCTTCTGTTGAAAATAAAAGTTATTTGGACGAATGTGGGTAACCAAACAGTTGATGTACCCCAGTGAAGTCAATGGGGACCAGCTACTGTTTGGTTACCCACATTCTTCAAATTATTAATATTAGAAAATATTAGAAGGAAATTAATACAGTTTTGGAACAACATTAGAGTGCGTAAATGAGATAATTTTTATTTTTGGGTGAACTATCCCTTTAAGGACAAGCGGCAGCGTGTTTACAATTGCTACTGTCTCTTAAGAGCTGCGCGCGACACGTCTAATGTACACGCATTTGACAAGCCGATTTTCTCTCAATTTTCTCAAGTTTGCTTTCACTTTAGACATAACCGACTTTGTTTATGTAAACCTTGTGTGTATTTAACAGTATTAGCACAATAAGACTCAAAATATAACTTAGTCCAGTATCCAGGCGCTGGTAGACAGGCTTTTAGTGCATGTGAGCTTCACATGTACGCGCTGAGAAAGGCACATGTTAGAACAGCGCATCAGCACGCAAATTAAATGTTTAACCGACAAGGCATTAAAGCACATGCAAATTATTAACTTTTGTGAACTGCAGTGTCCCGTTCCGCTGCGTTAACATGTGAATATACGTCGCGTTGTTCAGTATGTTTTGACCGGGACAGAGGCGCCAGAACAGCAACTAGAGTGCAGGATTCTACGATATTTCTTCAAAAGCAGATCGTGGAGACATTTTAATCGTCCATGATGAAAAATCGTCATATCGCACACCCCTACGATAGGCTACTGGTTATAAAACATGCACGTAGGATGCAAATTTTACAATCAAAGGGAGTAAATTTGTATTGTCGCCAATGGCGACCTTGGCAGAAATTTCACTCGCAAATAAATATTTTTGGTCGCAAATGCGACCATTTTAGTCGCAGTTTGGAGCCCTGTCCCAGTACTCCTGTGATTATTTGAATTATTATAACTTGAAAAAAGACATCTATACATGATAACTGCTCTCTCTGGGTCAGCAGCAGCACCAATGCAGATCTGAATGATTGTTGTAATTAATCATACTTGTCAAAGTCAAGTCACCTTCATTTTTATAGCGCTTTTAACAATATGAATTGTTTCAAAGCAGCTTTACAGTGATAATAGGAAATTACAGTAACAGAGATTGTTTTGGCTTTACAGCAGCTCTAGAATAAAGTTATTGTCCAGCTAAATTCACTTCCGTTGCGAAGATCATTAGTTATTAACTTAGGTGCCCTTTGCACGACACCGTTCTAACAGAAAACCCTCAAAGGTTTAATAGACATAGCCGAATCGGTGTAATTTAGGAATAAGATCACATGGATGTTTGATTGGACATTGCAAACAGCTCTATTGTGTGTATAGACAGATTTTGGAAATGCACCTGTGCATATCTGCTGGATAGCGTCTATTCATCATACCTGTGTTACTTGTGCTCGGCTCTGGAGAGTCTCGTCCATCAGGGAGTGGGACGGCTTCGTCGTTGCCATTGGGTGGAGGAGCCACGTTGTTCCGCTCAATCCCAACCGCAGCGCCATCACCCTCTGCAACTTCTCCATTTTTGAAGTATTTCTGCAGCCAGGAGGGGACTATGCTCTTCACTGTGTCCGTCACTCGAGTGATCAGGCCAGGCTGCTGCAGGGGCCAAAGAGACAAGATTGTTTTATTTAGTGCCATGTCAGCATTCAAGGCTATTTTCATGGCAAAAAATTAAATTACAAAAATACAAATATCATATAAATACAATAAAAACCAAACAAACAAAAACAGCAAGTCATATTATACAAGATTCTTTAAATTAACATATGATTAAAAATAGGGCTGCACAATATATCAAAATTATAGAAATATCGCAAATGTATATATCGCAACGGCTTGCAATAACTGTGGTCATGAACAAAAGACAGAGAAAAATCACTCACTGCTCTTGGCTGAATAACTTTTGTAGCTTTAATAAGATTCAGTATATACATTTGATTATTCAGTTTCTGTTGTTAAATAAATCTAATGTAGGATAACCTGAACCTCTAAACCCCGTGGTTTACACTGATGTTAAAATAACACTCCTTATGCTACAGTAAAACACTGCTGTTCACTTTCAGAAGTTGAAGGGATGTTTTCTTGTCACAAAAAGAATGTGAAACACGTATGTACGTTGTATCATTTTAAATATATTTTAAAGATAATTTAAGTTAATTTTACACACTTTAAGCATTATCGTATCGCACATCTAATTTTTCTTCAATATCGTGCAGCCCTAATAAAAAAATCCTAAACCTTTTCAGGCATAATCTTACTAAATAAGTCCTTAAGTGAGGTCCAGCAGCCACAAAAGAACAAGAGCAAAACCTTGAAATTAATGAATAATGCAGATCTGACAGAGGTCTCAATAAAGCATCAGTATAAGGGATGCACGATATATTGGTCACCATCAGTATCGGCTGATATACATGTTCAATTTTAATGTTATCGGCCCGATAAGAAAATTTGGCCGTTATATTTAAGCCGATAAATAATGGATTATTTCCTTCAGCTGAGACACTTCAGATGTGCACCGTTTCAGGAATTTGCTGAAATATGATTGGAATCACTTTGTAAGTGCGACATGTGCAGCGCAAAATCTGTCATATCTGCTACATAAAATTATAATGAGAACATTGTGTGTTTGGGACATGGTTTTTAATGGTGAGACTCGTTTTTGTAATCAGGTTCTCAAATTATATAAAAATTGTATCGGCCAATATATTGGTTATCGGCTTTCAAATGTAAATAATTATCAGTATCTGCCAAAATTTTCATATTGGTGCATCCGTAATCAGTTCAATTGCAAGATTCATTTCATTACATTTAAGTAGCAATGCACAGTTTGGACTAAAGGACATGAATGCGGTCTAATGATGTGGCTTGTTCCAAACAGGTGCACATTACGATGATAAATCAAAAGGTAACTCATTTTACTCTTATTTGTAATCCTAAACCATTTGGATTTAGACTAGCATTGAACAGTTGACAGACGGAACTGCTTAAGCTCTTAAACCTCGAAAGTAAAAACAAGTTCACAATCACATTGCCTTCAACATGTAGCCAAGTCGCACAAAAATATGCTTAATTTTGATTCATAAGTTAACAGGACATGTTCCCCTTTCATTTTTCACACTGCAAAAGCAGAGTGGCCCCTAAGGCTAGAGAATGCCTGGATTTTGAGAGTCAGTTGCTGTCTAAAAGGGGCCCTGGGGACCAAATCACTGTGCAAGCACTTATTGTTCTCTAACAGAGCTCCAGGGTTTGGACACAGCAACACCACAGACTGGATCTTTGGCTGAACGCTGTAAGCATGTGACCCACGGGCAGGTGGGGAAGCTAAATAGTCCATTTAGCCTCAGCGGAAGAGCCGGGAGAGATTGCGCAATCAAAATGGAAGGCCTTTAATGCTTATAGCAACTTTTGATTTAACTATCGAATATATAGGCCAGAGCAAGAGTGTGATTCATCTTCACGCTGCGATCATGAAGATTACATAAGGCTTTCCTGTAGCTCAAACAGTAGATCATTAGCGCTTGCAACGCCAAGGACAAGGGTTCGATTCCCAGGGAAAGCAAGAACTGATTTGAATGCAAATGTGTATTTTGAAATGCAATGTAAGTTTTTTTTTTTTTTTTTGGATAAAAGCATCTGTCAAATGCATAAATGTACATAAAGGATAAACAGCATGTGAATATGAAACCAGCTAATGCACACGGATGGGGCCTCACGCATTGCAACACAAGTCACTTCCTGTCAACAGTGTGCGCTCAGTGCAATCCAATCCAATCAATACTGCAAAAATTGGTAAAAAAAATGTATACTTCTACTCTATAATGTCATCTAATCTAGTAAACGTGCCTAAAGGCTGACATGACATGCTTTGGGAAAGTTGTCCTGTAGCATGAGATACATAAACGGCATTGTTTTAATCATTATTATACATTTTATCACCTTGTATAAAGTGAGAGGCAAAGATGGAAGATTAAAAAAAATAAATATATATATATATATACATACACACACATATATATACACATATATATCAACACAGGAATATTTAGAATGAAAAGAAACAAATTAAATGCATGTAAAATAAGCACTTTCCCTTATACATTTTATCACAAATTTGTGGAGGGAAAAAGAAGTCACTTTTGTACTGGATTCTATGAAACTAGTTTGCGCAGTTTATGCAAAGTTGGCAAGCAGAGAAACAAGGTGTTATGATGCACAATGTGTCAACAGAAAATAGTGTGCATGTATTTCCCTGTTTAAAGGGATAGTTCACCCAAAAATTTTTATTTTACCCCATAATTTACTCACCCTCAAGCCATCCTAGGTGCATATGACTTATTTCAACCAAACGCAATCTGAGTTGTGTTAAAAATATCCTGGCTCTTCCCAGCTTTATAATGGGAGTGAATGATACCTGAGATTTTGAAGCCTTAAGAAGCACATCCATCATAACAGTAATCCATACGACTGCAGGTGTTAATAAAGGCCTTCTGAAGCAAGAATATCCATAAACTATAATCACTGGCTTCCGCTAACGGCCATACACGACTCTAGTTCTGGTGGAAGAGTGACCTCTGACCCGACGCATAACATACGAGTAACATAAGCTCAAGTAAGAGTAGAAACTCAAACTCCTCCGACATTTCTCTTTAAAAATTCTTGTTTTAAAAATTGCTTCTTCTAATTCATGACTGGTGTTTTTGCTCGATCCTTTGCGCTTCCATCAATAACCCAAGTGAAAAAGACGTACTGTTAAATGTATTAAAAATGCATTATAGTATATATGAAACACACTCAAGTACATTTTGAATACATTTAATAGTACGTCTTTTTCACCTGGGAAGTCATGCGTCGGGTCAGAGGTCACTCTTGCATACGGCCGTTACCAGTGATTATGGTTTCTTAAGTTATAATATAAATATTTTCCCTACAAAAAGCATCACTTTGCTTCATTAACCTCCTGTAGCCGTATGGACTACTTTTATGATGGATGGACTTTTTTGAGCTTCACAATCTCAGGTACCATTCACTCCCATTATAAAGCTTGAAGGAACTAGGATATTTTTAATATAACTCCAATTGTGTTTGGCTAAAATAAAGTTATATACACATAGCTATGATGGTTTGAGTGCGAGTAAAGTATGGGATCATTTCAGGGTGAACTTTCCCTTTAAGGGTTTCCAGTGCATGTGAGGTTCAGATCCCAAAGAAAACACGTCACGACACGCACATTCATCCCGCCTTTCCTCATGATGACAAACCCAGTGCATTAACATCAACCTGTGTTTTTCACATTTACACAAACACGCTAATCATATCCAATTCATCTCTCGACTTAGACATGAAATAGAAGTAAAGAAAACGGACGAAAGTGCTCTGAAGCCCAAGTTACCTTCATGTGTTAGGCACATATAATGTTAAATGGAGACATACGCGTCAGAGTATAAAGAACTATTTATTTAGAGGGTAACCATAATAAAATGCTGTTTAAATGCTCTTAGGTTTGTTAAAATGTGCGCACTCCTGTTTGACGCCGGTGCGAGCGGCAGCTAACGGCTAACGTGTTGTGTTTGAAACACGTTCACGCGGTTGTTTGAAATTAGTGAAATACATTCAAATTTCGCCTCTCTAACGCCACATTTTCGCGTATTTTCCACGCCGAACGGCTGTGTGTATTCAGTCAAATTAATTAACGGTTTTGCGGTGACAGCGTTGAGACCGTTTGATGAAGGAACGTGAACAGGCCTGAAACAGGCCTCAAAATGCCTCCTGTTTACAAAAACCACAACGCGCCGCTAAACCACCGGTCCGGCTTAAGCTAACAACTGCTAAAATCCTTGTCGTGGCGACTAGGGCTTCGTTTTATTTACCTGTTTGCCTTTGGCATACGGTTTTGAAGCGATGTGATATCTTCTTGATCTGATTTTCCCTCCTCCTGTCGCCGCCATGGCTAACTAGATTGAGTCTGCTCAGTAGCGCTCCGCGCTGTCACCGCGCAGCTCTCCAATATACCGTCAGCCACTTCGGCGCTGGGGTTTCTGGGAAATGGAGTTCGGATATACACAAACGCGTGTTGTTTTGGGGTTTTTAGGCGGATATGAGTAAAACATTTTTAAAAAGTCTGTGGTAAACATTACGTGAAGAGACTTTCATGTTTTGTTCAACAAGATAAACTACAGAGTTATAGCTCAAACTGAGTTTAATCAGACTTTAGTCATAATAGATACTATAATAACTATTATTATATAATGATTATTATTATTACACTTATTTCTTTAATGGCATGTTGGATAAATTATGAAGAAGGGCGATATTAGTTCTGAAATGTTTAATTTGTACTTGAGTTCCTCTGCTAATGATAGTAATAAATATAAATAAAAAATCGAATAAATAAAAATTAAAAACACAATAATAAATAAATAACAAGATAAATAATAATACATTAAATAAATAGATCAAGTTAAATAAATAAATGCTAAATAGATCAAATATATAAATTAAATAATAAAAATAGATTAATATAAAATAAATAAACGATAAATAATACATTTAAAGTATTTAAAAAATGTATAATGATATAAAATAAAATGTAGGGAGGATTTTAAGTTTATATCAGATTCATGATTGTAACCAATAAGTCATAAATATTTGGTGAAACTGATTCCACGTGCTCCTGGGTCAACATCCATATTGGAACAAGACTCTTGACAACCAATCATTTAAATACTTAATGTTTTTTTTTTTTTAATTTACAGTAAGGTAAGCAAGCCATTATCAGCGCAAAATTAGTTTGAAATGACAAGGTTTAACACATTTTTCCTCAAACTAGGACTTCAAATAATAATTATACAATTAACAAGAAGCAAATACACTTCAATTCTGTATTTTATTTGAAAATTTTATTTAACAATACAGTATAAATGTATTAAGAAAGTGAAAATAACATTTCTTTCTGTCCAACCATTCATATACACTGATAAAAACTACCTTTTTCAAACAAAAATCAAATTTTAGAAACAGGTTTCATTAAATGTGGGTTTTGCAAACGTTAAAGTTACTTCAAAAAATGAGCAATGCATAGTCATTTAAAGGCCTCACAAAGAACACATTATGGGTCTAAAATCATTCATGCATGACCGCACATACTCACATAGGAATGATGAGGATTAATCTTAACACAAAAGAAAACCATAAACGCATAGAAAAAAAAATGACACTACAATAAACCACCTTTTCATGTTGCCAGAAAAGCTGAATTATATTATATTTAAATAACTCAACAGCTCTTAACGTAAATGCCTCTCCTTCTACACAGTTTTAATTTAAAAGAGGACATTTAAGGCTGAAAAAGCCGAAACATCTGTGCCAAGGTCACACTGCATTAAAACAAGTGCATACATTCACAAAAGTAGAGCTTCTGTTTTTATGCATATGATCATATGATGCATATGAACATATATATGTTTTTATGCATATGATTAAACTTCTTGCCCTGATCAATGCATAGGTATGTATGAGTCCAAAGACATTCACTGATTACAGGGAAAGTGCAGAACAATGTGCAAACAAAACAATATTTGTAATAAGAACAGAAGCTGAATAACGCTGCCATTGCAAACATTCACTTCAGACATATGAAATCCACATCAGTGCCATTAGAGAGTGTGTGTGCCGTGCCATTTACACTACACCTGGCGTACCACAAATCCTTCTGTCCTTCCAAGTGCTCTGAAAATAAAACTAGTGTACTAGGAGTGTGTCCTCGGTGCATCTCCCTGCTCACCGCTGTGCCTCTCTTCAACCGTTTATGACACACTCGTTCTTTCACCGCTTGTGTGTGTGTGTGTGTGTGTGTGTGTGTGTGTGTGTGTGTGTGTGTGTGTGTGTGTTCAGGTCCACTGAGGATCATCGGTCTCACTTCTTGCCGCTTGATCCATTGATTGATTTGTTTTTTCCAGAACCTCCTTTTCTTCTCCTCGATGAACTGGAATTTCTACTTGAGCTTCTCTCTGCTAATGATAGTAATAAATGAATAAATAACAAATAGATAAATAATAAATTCATTAATTAATTAAATAAAAAAAATATATAAAACATAAAATAAATAAATAACAAATAGATAAATAATAAATGAAATTAAATAAATAAAAATAAATAAACAAATAGATAAATAATAAATGAATTGAAAATAAACAAATAAATAATAAATAGATAAAAATAGATAAATAATGAATTCATTAATTAAATAAAAATATATAAAACAAAATAAATAAACAAATAGATAAATAATAATAAATGAAATTAAATAAATACAAATAAACAAACAAATAGATAAATAATAATAACAACAGAAATGAAAATAAACAAATAATAATAAACAGATAAAAATAAATAAATAATTAAATAAATAATAAAATAAATAATAAATAGATATAAATAAATATTAATTAATTATAAAATAAAATACTAGATAAATAATAAATAAAATAAATAATAAATAGATAAATAAATTAAATGAATAAACAAATAACATACATATACACACATACACACACACATACATATGCATGCATTTTTGTGTGTGTGCGCGTGTTATCAGATTGTATGTTACCTTTGGCAGTTTCAGGAATGTGGTCATACGGGTCAATGAAGCTGCTGTCGTCACAATCTGTAATGCTCTGTGTGAAGGTTTTTCAATTTATAAACATTTGATATGCAGCACAAAACAGTGAAATAAACAAAGACTTACACTAAAACCCAGAGGGAAATTATCATTAATGCATCATTGTGGATCCCTCTCTCTATGCTGGGGATTTTTCTAATGCAAATTTAGTGAAATTGTGACTGACCAGTTGACAGCAAAGAACTACATTCATGATGAGGAATCCACTGATTCATTGAGGATTTCGGCATCGCTCAGCATATCATGTTACGGTGTTTACCTTCAGTCTCTTCCCATAATTCTGCTCGTGCCAAACCATCCCATACAGACAGAGAAGAGTAAGGAAAGCCTGGAAGGTGTTATAAGAGGTGTATGAGAGAAACAACAAGTTATAACAATACAAATTATGGTTACACTTTATTTTAAGGTGTCATTACAGTGCAATTATACATTTGAGTGCTGAGTAATAATAATTAACTACATGTACTTACTATAGGGTTAGGATGATAATTTGGTTTAGGGTTAATTGCATGTAATTATGCATAATTTATAGTTATTACTACAGTA
Organism: Vimba vimba; assembly: GCA_022828995.1. NCBI lineage: Eukaryota > Metazoa > Chordata > Actinopteri > Cypriniformes > Leuciscidae > Vimba > Vimba vimba. The sequence continues at coordinate 2,566,262 of CM040824.1, read as the reverse complement.
ACTACATGCAACATATGCAACAATGACTCTGTAAAATAAAGTGTAACCCAAATTATATATTATCTGCATAATAATTTAAGCAAAAAGCCAAAGTGAAAAATTAGTTTCTTAGTATTTGGTTTGTCCCACTTGCACATGATCAAGTAATTTGCTTATTATTTCATTAACAAAGGACCAAATAGTGAAGAATTCTAAATGTAATACAACAATTCCGTACTTTTGGATATTATAAAGCATAATGAGAATAATGACAGTTACTTTGTCATATTTTATGTTTCTCTTCAGGTTTTTACATCTCACAGTACACATAATAGGTAGAAAAAAGGATACAGATATGTAAATGTATGTACATTTTCCAGAACATTTTTTACTGATCTTTAAACATGATTATTATGTGGCAACGGGAAGATTCATATGTAATAGTCCGTGGCTTCAAGAAGTTTGAAAACCCCTGTTTTTATATTATTTAATCCCAGATTCTCAGTGTGATCTCAGACACTGTGTATAGTTTACAGAAACACACAAAGTCCAGTCTGTAAACATTCAGTGTGTCATGTATAATCAGACCGATGCACAGTCACAGTATAAGAACGTAGACAGTATTTGTTAAGGATTCAATATCTGTTAAGAAACACGGCTCTAAAACAAAGGTGCATTTTAAAAGATAATAATATACATAATATAATAATCAATTTATTTGTTGTATATATAAATAAATACTTATAAATAAATGAAAACACACTCACCAAACACAAAAGCCAAAGGACCACATAAAGAACCTGTGTTTTTGAGAACAAGTCATGTCCGAATTTGACACAAGCCAGCGCCTCCAGGAAAGCAATGGCTCTATGAGGAAGAACAGAATCACAGACTCGTAAACGCAAACAGTTTTAAAGCACTAATACAGTGACCCAGAGAGTATTAGGACACTTAAACCACACTTAATGTACGACTGTCTTTGAAAATTAAGGCACAAAATGGCATGCCGACAAATAAATACATTAATATTACAATATTTTAAAGAATGTTTGAGCAAAACTGTTGAAAACAGCAGTGACTTATTATGTGGACAAAAAAATAATTAACAGAAGAAAGACAAACAAGTCATACAAGTTTTAAACGAAATGAGAGTGAGTAAATGATGACGGAACTTTCATTTTTAGTTTGACAACTATTCTCTATTAAAAGTGCATCAAATACTTTTAGTGGTATTGTATGTCTTGTACACAAAACTTTAAATAAAAATAAAAATACTTAGTGTTTTTAAGGCACAATTGCAAACCTCTATAAGCATTTTAGACTTGTAGGATTTACAAACACAACAGTGAGGTTTGTTAACTCTAGTCACCAGACTATGTAGGAATAATCTGGCAGACCTGGAGAAAATACACCCATTGTTAAGAATCGAATGGGAAAAGAAAGATTGTCTGGTAAACAAGACGTAAATCAGCTGATTCTGACAAAACCAGCTGTGGTAAAGATGCAAGTCAATAGTTATTAAACCTAAACTGATGCTATGTAATAAATGTCTCTGTATCTATACCAGTGTACCAGTTTAAATCAAAAATCTGCTCCCAATTAAACAGACAGAATAAATATTTGACACAGACTTTACCCAAAAATTAAAACTGTCATGTCGAACTTTCCTTCATCCGTTTCAACTGTTTTGTCCATTGAATGAAAGTCAATGGGGTCCAAATCAACATGACTATCATCGCCAATGTAAAACATACAGAATATCTTCTATGTTCCACAGATATGGTTTGAAACAATAAATGATGACAGAATCTTCATTTTTGATTAACTATCCTTTTAAATCATCGTTTGTTGATGATTTTAAGAGCCAAAACATCCAAACTGGAAAAACTACTGCCTAAACTATAAATATTAAAAATCCTTGTATCGACAGGTATTACATAGAATATCTGCATTAGATAAATAAACATACACTTACCCGAACACCCAACACTGTGTTCCCACTCTTTTGCACTGGGTGTCTGTTAGATATGCGTAGTATTGCCTAAATACAAACGACAAGTCATACGAGTTATTTGAGGCCTTTGGCGTTGAACAGTACAATGGCTGTATGTACAGTACCAGTCAAAAGTTTGGAAACAGTACTATTTTTAATGCTTTTGAAAGAAGTCTCTTATGCTCATCAAGCCTGCAGTAAAAAAAAAAAAAAAAAACAGTAATATTATGAAATATTATTACAATTTAAAATAATGGTTCTCTTTTTTAATATACTTTAAAATGTAATTTATTTTTGTGATGCAAAGCTGAATTTTCATCAGCAAGTACTCCAGTCTTTGGTGTCTTATGATCCTTCAGAAATCATTCTAATATGCTGATTTATGATCAATGTTGGAAACAGTTGTGCTGCTTAATATTTTTTTATAACCTGAGATACTTTTTTCAGGATTATTTGATGAATAAAAAGTTAAAAAGAACTGTATTTATTTAGAATAGAAATATTTTGTAACAATATACACTACCGTTCAAAAGTTTGGGAACAATAACTTTTTTTTTTTAAGAAATTAGTACTTTAATTCAACAAGAATGCGTTAAATTGATAAAAAGGTGATGGTAACGATTTATATTGTTAGAAATGTTTTTGTTTTGAATAAATGCTGTTTTTATGAATAAATGCTGTTAACGTTTTACTCAATGAATCCTGAAAAAAGTATTCCAAAAAAATATATTAAACAGCACAACTGTTTCCATCATTGATAATAACTGAGTATCAAATCATCATATTAGAATGATTTCTGAAGGATCATAAGACACCAAAGACTGGAGTACTTGCTGATGAAAATTCAGCTTTGCATCACAAAAATAAATTACATTTTAAAGTATATTAAAAAAGAGAACCATTATTTTAAATTGTAATAATATTTCATAATATTACTGTTTTTTTTTTGTTTGTTTTTTGTTTTTAACAAAAAATGAGCATAAGAGACTTCTTTCAAAAGCATTAAAAATAGTACTGTTTCCAAACTTTTGACTGGTACTGTATAAACACCTGCCAAACTTCACTATCCACGAGTTATATTTATTTAGAATGATTATACATATGAAAGAATGGAAATTATAATCGGACTACGCTCCACTAAAAGTAAATAATAATCTCCATAAATAAAATAACAGGCTTTCTCATGATCCTCAGTTGTTGTATTCATGTCCTGCCTTTCCAGGAAAAGCTTACAGGACAAATAATGATTCTGAAATTTAGAGCACCAAGATTTATTGGGCTATTATTAAAGAGTAATAACTTCTTCTAATGAATCTGTTTGAGATCTAATTAATGCTAGATGTTTCACTATAAATTATAGACATGGCATCTGAGGACTATTTCTAATTTTTTCAGTGATTTTGCTTTATTTCCAGATTCGATCATAGACTCGTTCTTACACTAGAGCTCGTTCGCACATGCGCACTCTTCAAAAACGACGCTTTAAATCTCTCGACAAACTAAAAGGCGTAAATGACATTTGTATGTATTCTAAATAAAAGACACAGTTTGTATTGAATGTCAGCTTGCTTATTTTGCTCAAGATAAGGATTTATTGAGTCCACATGTCATGCAAACAAAAAACTCTGCTTCTAAACACAGGTCGATGCTGCGATGCTGTTTGCGAATGTTCGTTAGAACGATGATTTCGGGAAACACAGACTCGTTGAACTATGCTGATAATGATGGAACTTGCGACCATAGTTGGCTAACGATGCTTTCGGGTCAGTTCCTGTCTCTATGAAGCCCCTCCTTCTGAAAAGCACACTGTGCTCTGATTGGTCGGCTGGAGCAGTGTGTTGTGATTGGTCGAGCATTCGAGTGTGTTTGGGGAATGTCCCGCCTCTTACCACAACCATCAGTTTAACACACTACTAACTAACTCAACCAGGCCCCGCCCCTTTATTCTGCGCATTAATTATTTAAATGAGAAATATTGTGACGTGTTCGTTCCCGGAAGAAACTCAAGACTACAATGGAGGCGTTTCAGGAGTTCAGAAACACTGACACTGATATAGAGAATAACTCCCAGTGGAAAGACTTTACAGAGCTTTCTCATCCTCAAACAGCAACATTACACACTAAAGAAAGATGAACATGGAAAAAAGCATAATGGGACCCCTTTAATATTGTTTGGTGGAGTGAGAAGTGCCAGTTCAGAGAAAGGATTGTTTTAAGGGATTATGCTGGAACACAGATGAAGGTATTTGAACATTACCGCACTGTGGGGGCAGTGATGATCCCGATGAAGAGGATCCGGCACCAGCTGAGAGGATGAGAGGCCTGGAACACGAAGATGTGCTTCAGGAAAAACGTGTTCAACTCTGTGAGCTGTTGGAAGGGAAAAGAAAGAGGAAAAAAGTGAGCAAAACCCCAAAATGCATAAATGCTGAATATGTGATCTACGACCGGCGCTGTTTGTTTACATCCTTCTGGATGTATTGGGCAATTTGTATTTCCCTGCATTACACGAGGTCAGAACCAGACACAACGTGACCCCACGACACAATAAAAGGCATATTTTCAATGTTAATCAGAGTGTTTGTCCTAACCAGCTGCGACGGCGGTTTCTATTTCTATTTCTGTGAGGTTGTGGCTGAAATAACAACATACATAACAAGTGTGGCAATGATAATCTCAGGTACTGATTATGAGCTTTAATTAAGGTTAAAAGGGTTTAATGTGAGTATAAAAATAATTTTGCGTGACGTTTATAACCGTACTGAAAGCGACATGGATAATTCCCCTCAAATCTTGAAAATAAATTAAAGTAAAACAAGAACATTCAGACTGTGCACAACTGTGCCAGAGATTGTTTCAGTCACTCAGTATGTATTTTAATAATGTTAAAATGGTGTTTATGAGTTTGATTATGTATTTATCTATTTGTTTGCAAGTGCAGTGCGCTTGCATAGACTCCGCCCACGCGCTCTTCTGATTGGCTGTGAGTGCAGTGCATACAGAGACTCCGCCCACACGCTCTTCTGATTGGCTGTGAGTGCAGTGCGCATACAGAGACTCCGCCCACACACTCTTCTGATTGGCTGTGAGTGCAGTGCGCATACAGAGAGACTCCACCCACACGCTCTTCTGATTGGCTGTGAGTGCAGTGCGCATACAGAGACTCCGCCCACACGCTCTTCTGATTGGCTGTGAGTGCAGTGCGCATACAGAGACTCCACCCACACGCTCTTCTGATTGGCTGTGAGTGCAGTGCGCATACAGAGACTCCGCCCACACGCTCTTCTGATTGGCTGTGATTTTGGATCGCGTCTGGTTAGGACACGACGTTAGGTATCAACTCTTGTGTTCAAAAATTTGGGATCATTAATACTTTTTTTTTTCCTTTGATCAAAGGAATAAATTACATTTTATATTGTAATAATATTTCACAATAGTACTGTTTTTACAGTATTTTTAATCAAATAAATGCAGCCGTAGAGAGTAGGAGAGCATTAAAAGAATCTTACTGAACCCAAACTTCTGAACCATAGCTTTATAAACGTGTACAGCCATAGAGAAAGATGGGACAAGTAGTTTTGCTGCACAAACCTGTAGCCTCATATGCTTTCTATCCAGCTTTACTATTAAATGTTTCTTTTTAAAAGTACAAAAAATTATAATGAATGTCAATAATCATAATGAAATCCTGATTATGATCAATACCAATTTTTTTCCCACCATGATTCTATAATTTAAATGCACCCAACGTTGAACATTGTGGCTTAGAGGAAAGTTTGTGTCGTTTATGCGTGACATATTGAACTTAAACGTAGCATCATCAGAAAAGTTTGATACTTTTTATGTTTTAGATCATGTGTATTGCTGAAGCATGGCACACCTGCCATATTATCATGAAGAGGTAGATTCCAGCCACCCTCTGGAACGAGGATTTGGGGTCAAACCAGCGCACATACGTCCAGCTGGCGGGAGTGAACTGCATGACGGCCCGTTTCAGCTTGCCTGTGGTGGAGTGTATATCCCTAAACACATTCAAAACACACAAACCACTGCTTTAGCATGATCCTAGACACTTGAACACCCTAGTGCACTACCCCAGTGACCTTCGAACCCTGGATCTCCAGATAAAACAAGAATGTGGTGAAAAACAGGTTTGGAGTTCACACAGGTATCCAATCTCTATATCTGAGCACAATGCAATCATGGAGGGTGTCAACGTGGGTGTGTGTAACTACTGCTCCTGTCATAAGTTTAATAATTATTCTCACAAGCTTTCATTTTGTATAGGTAATAACATTAAGGTTTAAAGTCCCCCTGTGGTGAAAATCCAGCTTTTAATGTTGTTTATGTGTCTATATGGTGTTTTTAATGTGCTTTAAGACAAACCATGTGTAAATTCATAAGTCGACTCCATTGCTGAGTATTTCCTCCTTAAAACTGCAGTGAACCAAAGACAGTCTCAAAAACACACTTTGAAATCGCTGGTGTTTCTGACGTCACAAACTACCTTGTAACCAATCAGATCAACGTGTGATCGTCAACCAGTGGATCTCTGAGCTGAGTGAGTGAGTGGAGGCGGGGCTCATTTGCATATTCATAGAACCACGCATACTAAATGAGGCAAGGGTGTCGAGTTACATTCATTAAAGCATGAAGAATTTGTTTTGTGTCATTATGTCAATATGTCATTTTGGTGACCAAATATGAGTTTTAAGGGATAAAACTATTGACGACAAGGGACTTTAAGTGAGTGTCATTTCTGCAACACTAATATATATATATATATCACTGATTCTTGAGAGTCGGGACAAAACACGTTTTAAAAAACTTTTAAAAAAAATACACACTATATCAATTAGAGTTATATGTTTCTGCAGAGAAAGGTCTTAGCTATTTAACCATGTAAAGGAACAGGTTCTAAATAAAAACACATTTTTAACAAATAAACATGTTTCCCTTCAGAACTGGATTTGTGTCAACTCCGTCAGACACACTAAAAAGTATACAATTTAAATTCTTCAAATCCAACAAGAATCTAAAGTTCTAAAGTATATTGTAATAGTGTTTAGTTAATCTGATACGTAAAAAAAATCCAATATATAAACTTAAGTTGTGATTTCACACTATTCTGAAAACTCAGATTTCTAAATATTTGCATTTTCAAACTTTGATTTTAATTTCAATATTGTAAAAACAAATTCCTTAAAAAGATAAAACATAAGAGGATGTAGATCAGATGGTCCTTTATTACAAAAACAACATAAACTGAAGGAAAAATATTTTTTTCCCACAAAAAATTAACAAAAACATTCATACATCCAACGCTGTTGACAAAGATCTGACGGTGTTGATGGAAAAACTGACGGTGTTGACAAAAAATGTTTGAATGTTTTACCTCAGATTTGTGAAGTGTTCACCTGTTTGTCATGATATGTTCTGACAATAAAGAGTAGTTTAAAACCACAACTAACGCTCTGTTTTCTACAACTTTCACTTAGGAGCAAAAATCTGCCTTTAAACTTGAAATAAAGATTTGACATTTATCGTGATAATTATCGATATCGACTGATATAAAAAAAATGTACAATGATCATTTTTTTTGGCCATATCGCTCAGCCCTACACTGGCTTCTCATATCTCTATCTCTGTCTCTACATATAAATATATATATTAAAGTGCTGGCAAAGTTACACATTACACAATAATAAGCAGACCACTGCCTGCCCATTATCTACAAGTCAGATGCGTATGGTTAAATAATGTAATGCATGCTATGTATGAGCATTTATGTGTAAATAAAACCCTGAAATAACAGTTTAACTCTTCACTATATTCACAAATAATATTATATTTGCACATTAAGAGGTTATTGGTGGATTTGTCAACTCCGTCAGCTTACAGGTCAACTCCGTCAGACATAGAACCTGACGGAGTTGACGTCTGACGGAGTTGACGTAAGGGCATGTATTTTCCTGCCAAAATCTGTATTGTACACTGCAGCTAGGTAGTTTTTCCTCAGTTGCTAGCTGTCCTAATAACCTCACTAAAATGCTTAAATTCAGTCCACTATGGTTTAAAAAAAAGTATCTTAACAGAAAGATGGTATTGACATGGTGCAGCTGTGACCATAGGAATATTGACACTGTTTGTCTAAAATATAAAAAAATGTCAAATGTACCAGAGCATGTGTGGTAGTGCTGCATTCACCACAGGCAGGGAGATGAAAAGGGGTCCTCAGGGATATAGCTGACCATACTATTTCCTGATTTAAAGAGCTTTATGAAAAAATCTGACGGAGTTGACAGAAACTGAGGACACAACTTTAATAGGCAGATTTTTATGGAAAATATTGTTTGATGTTCACATAATGAATTGTTTTTTATATTAATACCCCTTATTTTTTATTTGATATATATGTTTTCACAATTGTAGAGCTTTTTAAAAGTTTTTTGGGATGGTTAATATTGTGACCTCTTGCTGAGGACAAGTGCAATAACATGGACCTTCTAACCACAGACCATACATTTAAACAAATTTTCCCCAAAAAGATAAAAAAGTTTATTCTAAAAATCAGATAGGTATATACAATTCCTTTAGATTTAACTTTGTAAGTATGTCAATCATGATGAATTTCTTAATTTTTAGCTATAAATTAGACTTTTCTATGTGGGACATGTTTTGTCCCGACTCTCAAGAATCAGTGATATATATATCAAGCCTATTACAAGTGTTGGTTTCAGACACAGATTAATGGTAAAAAGAGCTTACTTGATACTGGCCCAGTGGTAGGTACGCATCTCTAAAAAGTGACACACAGTCATGCCAAGACAAATGCCTCCTCCATTGCACAACAGGATGTCAAGAATGACTTGATCCCACCAACACTCTGCAAAGTTTGGCAGGAGGTGCATGAAGAACAACTGAATGAGGAAGAAAGATAAAGAAGAGAGATAAAGCAACAGGTTGTGTTATGCCCTCTATAGCAATCCAGGTGGTTTTCATCGCTCAACTCTGAGACACTATTGTGCATTGTGATAATGAGGTCTGTAAATCTGGTTTCAACTCATAAGTGTCTGGAAGTAAAGTCCCCCTGTAGTCAATAATTGTATCCCTTAAAACTCATCTTTGATCATCAGAATGACTTATTTAAAAAAAATTCCCTTGAAAAAAAATTATTCATGCCTTAAAATAGTTTGAATGTAACGCGACACCCTTGGCTCATTTAGTATGCGCAGTTCTATGAATATGCAAATTAGCCCCGCCTCCACTCACTCACTCAGCTCAGAGATCCACTGGTTGACGATCACACGTTGATCTGATTGGTTACAAGGTAGTTTGTGACGTCAGAAACACCAACGATTTCAAAGCGTGTTTTTGAGACTGTCTTTGGTTCACTGCAGTTTTAAGGAGAAAATACTCAGCAATGGTGTCGACTTATGAATTTACACATGGTTTGTCTTAAAGCATATTAAAAACACCACATAGACAAATAAACAACATTAAAAGCTGGATTTTCACCACAGGGGGGCTTTAAACAAGCTTGCCTTAATCAGTAGTTTTAGTCATTCATAAAAATGATCATGGCTTACCTTTTATATTTTATTAAGTGCATTCTTAGAACATTTTGCCATACTTCCTTTACAGTAATTCTTGCAGCTTACTAAGTATGGAGTTATGAGGAAGTTGCTTAATCAGTCCTTAATTCCAAGGTATTCGATTGGGAAAGACACCCACCCACTCATGGTGTCAAATCAAAAATCAAATCCAAAAAGCCTTTACAGATAGACTAAATATTCCACTTTTATTCAGCAAGGATGCATTAAACCAACCAAAAGTGACAGTAAAGACATTTTTAACGTTACAAAAGATTCTATTGCATATAAATGCTGTTCTTTTTAACTTTTTTAAAGAATTCTGAAAAAATGCATCATGGTTTCCACACACATACAGCAGCAGTTTTCAACATCGATAATAATCATAAATGTTTCTTGAGCAGCAAATCATCATATTAGAGTGATTTCTGAAGGATCATGTGACACTGAAGACTGGAGTAATGATGCTGAAAATTCAGCTTTTGATCACAGGAATAAATTACAGCTTATTCACATATAATAATATAATATTTCACAATATTACTGTTTTTTTTTTTTATCAAATAAATGCAAACAGCTTAAGAGACTTCTTTCAAAAACATTAGTGCATTACCTCTGTGAGCTCCCATGTGATGCTGATGGTCCAGCAGAGGCCGTAGCTTCGGATGAGCAGAGCTTTCATCGCCCAACCCCAGAAATGACCAAAGGCAAAGATGTCAAAGTGACTCATGATGCGCTCCCACGTGATGTTGTGACAGTTTACCGCATACTCCTGTAAAAAAATGGGATTAAAATAAATAAATAAGTGCAAATGCATGTACAGTAAAGGTCCTTGCACACCCAGTCCGAAATTTGCGCACATTAAAAAATAAATACGACCTCATGTTGTGTCAATCACGTTTACACACTGCCTCCGAAACTTTCATCCGTCATAAAAAAATTTGGATTGGGTTCAATTTTCTGCGTTTTTTGCATCCGTAGCAAGCATTTTCAGAGGTGTTTTGATCACGAATACAGTGCAAGGACCTTATAGGGATATTTCACTGCTGGAAAGATGAATGTGTATTTAAATTGGGTCATTTATTTAGTAGAAATGTGAAATTATTTTAGAAGTTGGTGCCTTCTAGACAGATGTATTTTTGGCTCATGTGGATGAAAGACTACATCTCCCAGAATGCACTTGCTTCGCTACCCTACGAGGCCACTCCCAAGCCACGCCTACCGGTTACAGAGGGCAGTATCGGGAGAAATGATACAACTAGGCTACTAGTCGACTGGAAACTGAAAAGACGGTGTTTTATCGTGAGATTCCCCTATGGGCGGGTTGAAGACATGCGGGACGAGCTCCTCCTACTGGCTGGAGTCTCTCGCCTCTGGACAGGAAAGCCTATAAATGACGATTTTTGCGTCATCTGAGTTTTTTTTCCAGACACACAATCCAGAAATCTCTCGTCTCAGGGGGACATGAGGGAGGGAAGCACTGTCATGCGAAAATACTACCGGGTTTCTACTGATACAAAGCTTAATGCTAATCGGTGAAGTATCCCTTTAAGTGCCAAGCTGTCTTTCCCTTCACATACAGTGAGAGACAGTGAAGGACATGGAGTCTGATGTCAATGGACAGAGCTTCAAATAATCCTATTGGCTGGACGTCCGCAGCCAGACTGTGGAAACCTCTTACAGAAAGCTTACAATAATTAATCATGATTCACTGGATTAGAAACACACACACTTAATAAGGGAGGGTTTTAAACCACACAGCTCAGACTTAATCTAAGTATGCCGTGACCACGATCGGCTATAGAAATGAATGCGATTGTCATGGAGCCATCGACAAAGATTATATTATGCAGGAAATCTCAGATTATATGACACTGAACCAGGGTTATTTTCGTGAACTGAAACTAAAACCATTAAAGACATTTCTGTTTGTTAAAATGAAGCTGAAATAAAATATAAACATTAGTTAAAAAAACTAATTAAAATGAGAAATGTTGCCTTGTTGGCACTAAAGTTGAAGCATTAACTGGATATAAATAAAAACTAAAACGAACTGAAATTAAAACTGAAAGAAGAATAAATTAAACCTAAATAAAAAAATAATTTTAAACTAATAAAATGACAGCACATAAAGAAATGACTAAAACTTAAACTAAAAATATAAAAATAATTCAGAATATCAATAAAACTAATATAAAAACTAAAATAGCACTGCAGTGAGCACACTCATTTATTTATTTATTTTATTTATTCATTAGAGCACACCAGTCAGTTCTGGAAGTAAAAAAAAACTCCTCCATTCATTTTCTATTTGGAAATCGAGTCAGCAGAAGCAAGTCAAGCAATGAGGTTTCTTTATATTATATTTTATATTAAATTATATTTACTTAATTATTCAGTAAAACCACGTTATTGCGATTGTTATTTTTACTTGTTCATCATTGTGTTAGTCTTTTATTCACTGACTTTACCATAGCCTGTTTCCATGCTAGTTAGTATAAGATAAGAGCAATGGATAAGAGCATCAAAGCAGCTGGTAAGGGGAAATAGCTAACGTTACGATGTCCGAGGCGTCGTTCAGACAGCATGTTTTTCTCCACGTTTGCAGAGTCAGGGACAACCTGAGTATTCTGCTGTGTCTTTTTCTGCTGCTTCTCATTCAAGTTAGTGACGAAACGCGCTCTGTAGCACTGTTTGTTCGCTGTCAGCTACGGTAGAAACATGACGTCACGATATGTTGACCTTCATAGAAGGGGGTGCCCGCGGTTATGTAGATATAAATTACTCATTCTAAGGTAATACAAACATAACGGTTCATTAAGTAAGGTCTTTATACACCACTGAAAACATAGTTATGGATCTTATATTGCATTTCTGTCAATAGATCCTCAGAAATATCACACATTGCACCTTTAAAATAATCGCATTAACTATGGAATTTGTGGTGAAAAACTAAATTTCCCATGATGCTGTACAGAAAATTCCACCAATCAGAGTCGCAACAAGCAAAACACCAAAAGAGTTATTTAGCTCCGCCCACTCCAATGAAACACTGTTAATGACGCAAGTCTCGCTTCGCTTTAAACATTTATATATATATATATATATATATATATACACTGTATTTTGCAATACACTTAAACATTTTAAATGAGTAGTTTTATATTTCTCCATTGTTTTTAATTCGATCACAATGCTTTGTGGAACTGTAGTTCTTTCCCTCACTAAAATCGTTTGTATTTCTGTCTGATTTTCAAATACTTTTTTTGCTTCAAATCAAAGTTTGCATTTCTGCTCGTAGCTGGTTGGTTTGGTTCATCATGGCTTATAATGCTTTAACGAAGACTTTTTTTTAAAGTTCCTATGGGGGAAATGAATGGAAAAAACACTTCCGGAACCAATGCAACTGAAAAAGTGAACTCTATATGACTTCCCTAGGCTAAATGTTCAATAATTATGAATCACGGTCTCTGTTTATCTTGTTATGTAAATAGAGTTATTATGAAACTCCAATGAAAGCCAAGGATCCATAGTGGAAAATAATACCTGGAGTAACATATCTTAACAAGATAAAAGATGGTAGAAACCACAGAGTGGAGAAGCGAGAGAAGCTCAGGTGCTCTTTGTGAATAAATAATGACTGAGTTGCCCAGAGTTTTGTTATTGTTGGCATAAAAACAATGTGATGAAATATTTAAATGAGCCATATCTAAGCTCACCATGATATCTGCTTCCCGTGTGGCGTAACGTAGATTGGGATCCAGCCAATACAACAGCGTCTTCACCTGATCCAGGTTCAGGAAGATGAGGAACACCAGGAAGAGGAAGTAAAGGACACTGAGACCTGACAAAAGCACCAATAAATCAAGACACTGGAGCTTAAATCAACAGAGATGCTGATAAGTGAACACAAAAGAAAAGACTCACCAAAAACCATGCGCCATATTGCAGGATGTGGTCTTGTGAAAGGACCTAAAAAACGAGGGAAAAGATGCCATTAAATATGTTGCTGTTCCTATCTGTATGATTCACTATTTTTAAGTAAATGCTTGTGCTTTCATTGGATATTCAGCTTTAAATATTTGTGTTTATGGTGGAAGAAATAAAGTCAAATGGGTTTTAAAAGATATGAGAGCGAGTAAATAAATAAAGAATGTCCCTTTAATGAAAGCACTCAGTTAAGCAGTGTTTGTATCTTATTTGTTTAAAGCAAACGGAGAATGACTGTACCGTTGGGGAATGCAAGAATACTGATAACAAGAAAGAAAGAGACGACCAGCAGGAGACCAACACGCAGGTTATTATCAGGATATCCATCATCCCTGCCACAATAAAACATGAGGTACAGATAACATATCAGAGACATGATGGCGTCATGAACATGTCACCTTTCACACACCGTCACCAGACTTACTGGCGTGGCAAATGAATGGAGAATAATGTAGACCAGTGCTAGAGATACTAGTGGTTCATTCCATGTCATTTTTGTTCTGGTGAAAGAAATACATAAATGAAGAGGAAAGCCAAAATATTAAATGTCATGGATGTACAGTACCAGTCAAAAGTTTGGAAACAGTACTATTTTTAATGCTTTTGAAAGAAGTCTCTTATGCTCATCAAGCCTGCAGTTAAAAAAACAAAAAACTAAAAAAAACAGTAATATTATGAAATATTATTACAATTTAAAATAATGGTTCTCTTTTTTAATATACTTTAAAATGTAATTTATTTTTGTGATGCAAAGCTGAATTTTCATCAGCAAGTACTCCAGTCTTTGGTGTCTTATGATCCTTCAGAAATCATTCTAATATGATGATTTATGATCAATGTTGGAAACAGTTGTGCTGCTTAATATTTTTTTATAACCTGAGATACTTTTTTCAGGATTATTTGATGAATAAAAAGTTAAAAAGAACTGTATTTATTTAGAATATAAATCTTTTGTAACAATATACACTACCGTTCAAAAGTTTGGGAACAATAACTATTTTTTTTTTTTAAGAAATTAGTACTTTAATTCAACAAGAATGCGTTAAATTGATAAAAGGTGATGGTAACGATTTATAGTGTTAGAAATGTTTTTATTTTGAATAAATGCTGTTTTTATGAATAAATGCTGTTAACGTTTTACTCATCAATGAATCCTGAAAAAAGTATTCCAAAAAAATATATTAAACAGCACAACTGTTTCCATCATTGATAATAACTGAGTATCAAATCATCATATTAGAATGATTTCTGAAGGATCATAAGACACCAAAGACTGGAGTACTTGCTGATGAAAATTCAGCTTTGCATCACAAAAATAAATTACATTTTAAAGTATATTAAAAAAGAGAACCATTATTTTAAATTGTAATAATATTTCATAATATTACTGTTTTGTTTTTTTTTGTTTGTTTTTTTAACTGCAGGCTTGATGAGCATATGAGACTTCTTGCAAAAGCATTAAAAATAGTAATGTTTCCAAACTTTTGACTGGTACTGTATATTTACTGAGTAATTCACCGTTTTGTAGAGGGTCAAAATAACCATTTTCACCTGAGATTTGGAGCCAAATTACAGGGGGGTAAAAATGACTTTAGAAAGATGTAAGCATCATTATTTTAGTTTTACACAGAGATTGGAGGGTCTATTAGTGAAATCTGTTGACTTTATCAATCTTTGTTGCATTATATGTCAACGGTGACAGATCAAAAATGAAAAAAAAGCACTTATTGTGGTTTTTTCCCCAAGTTTGCATGGCTGTAACTCAAGAAGTATTAAAGATATCTTAACATCCTTTTAGGTTCTGGTTCTTAATTAACTTTTCTTTTGGTATCTTCATTTTAAAGGCCCTGTATGGTTCAAGCCCAGAGATATGGAGATCTTAATGCGGCTCCATGAGTAAATTGTACACACATTTTTTAGTGGTCAAAAATCAAATCTTGGCTCCAAATCTCATGTGAAAATTGTCATTTTGACCCCCCTCTCCAAAATAGTGGATTACTCAGTAAATGTCCAGACATAACATTTAATATTTTGGCTTTCATGACTACTTATATGTCTTTCTTCAGAAAAAAAAAAAAGGTACAAAATCAAAAATTTGAGCCGAGGAAGTTTCCGAAATTTGGTTGATTTGACAGTTTGCTGAACAGTTTAATACATAAATTGGGAAAATTTCACCATAGTGGCCTTCATTACAATCTATTTAAACAAAATACATACAATTTTAATACATTCTAACTGATTTAGGTTGTTTAAAATGCAATTTACCAAAAAGTGTCCCACTTTACCTGACTTTACCCTAATATTTTATTAAAAATACCCTTAGATTTTGAGTCAACACTGTTACTCAAGTCGCATAAATAAGCTCTGGCAACATTGTAACAAACATCATCATACCATTTAATTTAACCCTTTTGAACTGGAATGACTTGGACTCGTAAGATGCTGTCAGTCACGTGATGTGTGTTCCGTTCACTCACCTCGTAAACGCAAAGTACATTATGCTGACGACGGTGAACGTCAGTAAAGTAATGGTGTGCGGTTTGTAGAAGAAGTCAAGGGTGATGTCCTCCACTTGTTGCTCGTTAATCATCCGAAAGTGAAGTTTATAATTCGCATCATCTTTACTAAGCATCCTGGACCCCTGACTGGGCGCCATGGTGGTGAGTCTCACCCTAACTGAGTCTCACAACAGTTTAATCTCTGACCGAACTTCACAAATTGAGTGTGTCGAGTCGCTCTTACCGCCCTGTTTCAGTCGACTTCATTGGCTGGGTTAAGGCAGGAGGCTGTAAGAGCTTCTCTCATTTGCAGGGCTTTATTTCAGGCGGGGTTGTTCAGGGTTTGTGGGTGTTGTTGACTGGAGGAAAGAGGAGCGACACCACCATCTTCTGGCGTGAATGCGCGCGCGCGCGCGAGAAGCGGATCTGCTCGGGTTTATGATGGGGAAGTTCAGAAGAAGTTCACGTTCTGATTCAATCTAGGCTAAATCAGTTTAATCTGATCTGAATCTAAAAAATCAAATAAAAAATCAAATCACTCTAACAAATAAATAAATGCTACACTGGGTCAAATATGGACAAACACAACCGTTGGGTTTTAAATTTTAAGTAAAACATTTAAACAATGAACATTTTTATTTAAAGGAGCCGTATGTAAGATTGTGGCCAAAACTGGTACTGCAATCACTTTCAAATTACTGTAGAGCGGTGTATCCCCTCCCCCTCCCCCCTGACTCGAGGTTGCCAGATAGGCTGCAGGATCCAGCAGGAACGTAGGCTGCTACAAGCATGGCTACAAGGAGCTTTCAACTAGAGCAGAGCTGGCAACCCGGATGCCAAAACACTACTGACTTCGTGATTGGTAGATAGGTGGAGGGTGGTGCTTCAGGCCAAAACTACGGTGGCCGAGAGAGCTCAGCACGCTGCAACTGAAGAAAACACATGCAAATAGAAAACCACCTGCAAATTAAGAAAACATCTTCATCAGTTTCACAACACATGTGTGCTCCAAATACTCACAACACAACCAAATACAGTGAGCCTCTCCCGCTCGGCGCTGTCAAGCGCGGCTTCACCACACACAGCTAAATAAAACAGGCTGGTTGCAAACTAATAATTAATATTTCTGATGTTATGATTTCTGTGAAACGTGTAAAGTTGCACAGAAGAAAGCCCAATAGGACCTGCCCAGTACAGTTTAAGAATCTGTAGCCATAGTAGAGGACTATTATTTTTTTGAACAGACCTGGCCTGAGCACAACTGATGACGTCACATGCTCAGATTTGCTTGACCAATCGGAGGAAGGGGGCGTGTCAGGCCGTCCAAAGACGGAAAAAACGAATAAAGGGGCCGTTTTCTCATTTCTGCTTATTTAATTTCAAATTGAACAAAGAACTGCAAAGCGTTACACGGACCATATATGGACACACAACCGTTGGGTTTAAAATTTGTATTTAAAAAAAAAAATATAATATGTAAAATATGGACAAACATACGTTAAAAAACGTGTAAAATATGGACAAACACAAATGTTGGGTTTAAAATTTTCATTTAAAAATTGAAACAATGTGTCAAATGTGCAAAACACAACCATTGGGTTTAAAAAAAAATTGCAAAAAAGAAACAATGTGTCAAATATGGACAAACACAACCGTTAGGTTTAAAATTGTAATAACATTTTTAAACAATGTGTCAAATATGGACAAACACAATATGGACAAACACAATCGCTGGGTTTAAGAATTTTATTTAAAAAATGTTAATAATATGTCAAATATGGACAAACACAACCATTGGTTTTAAATTGTTAATTAAAAAAAATGAAACAATGTGTCAGAGATGGACAAACACAAATGTTGGGTTTACATTTTTAATTTAAAAATTGAAACAACTGAAAATGTGAAAAAAAATGAAAATTTAGTTTAGGGCTTAAGAAGCTGTATTGGCACATTTATAAGCCTATACATGTGCCATTAAAAAGTGAATGTATATTAAATGTATATTTATGTATATATGTTGCAATAAATTATTATATTTATTAAATATAATGTATTTATTTATTTATATGTATTTATGAAGGCATCTTTTAATACAGTACATTTAATGCATATTTTTCCTTGACAGTACTATTTATATTAATAACTAAATGAGGGTTTGTTTGTTTAGTTAAAATCTAGTAGATATTATTCACTAAATACATTACATTTTATTGCATCTTTGAGTGTTGCATGGCAATAAGTCTGATTAGTCATCCAAAGGATATCTTGGTATGTTTGCATTTGTGTCTAGGTGACATAATGATGATCTGTCAAGCCATGGCCAAATGCAGCAAATAAAAGGAAATTAAAACACTGCCTGTGAGCTGCATGTCCATTGGGATTTTTGTGGTCTATTATGTGGCATTATTACATCTAATTGGTTCCCAGGCTGCCGAGGGATCCGCAGTAAATTGACCATAGAAACTGATTGAGCTTTGTAAACAAATATTCTGTGTGTTGGAAACATTTAACCTTACAGAAACCATCAATTTTGCAGCGTTTGCCTTATATAGACAGATTTTTGTTTCACATTTGTCCCATCATTCTTAAAAATAAAGGTTCCAAAAGGGGATTTTCACAGCAATGCCGTAGAAGAACCTTTCAGTGAACATTCTTTAAAAATAATCCTTTTTTTTTCAAAGTGTGAACATTCTAAAAATCCACTATAAATCCACTATAAATAACCTTTTATGGAATGCAAAAGTGCCATGAATGTTAAAGGTTAAAGAACCTTTATTTTTAAGAGTGCAAACGCAGAACTTCAATCTTAAAATATGAAAATGCATCATAATTTTTTTTTTTTACAGATATGCAAACATCTAAAAAAATAATTAAATCAACTACTTAAATATTTATTTCAATGTTTATTGTGTAAGAATTATAAATTATAGAATAAAAAATATAACAGAAGGTAGCCTATTGTATTTTTACAGCTTGTTTATAATTAGTTTATAAAAGCAATATATAGCCTAATTAATAAATACATAAATACATTTAATAGCCTAATGCAAACTTTTGAAATATTCCATTTCAAAATATGACAATGTCCAATAAGATTCTAAAAATCAAATAAGATCCTACAAGACAAACTGAAATTCATATAGAATAATAATAAAAAAAAGGATCAGGAACAGTTTTGCCACTAATAAAGTTTTATTTATTTATTTAAAAAAAATAAAAAATAGTAATAAAACAGTGTCTTGTTCAGATATTTAGTTAATGAGTTAAAATTCTAATGAAATAAACTAGTGACTAATTAACTCTCGATGACACGTTTGTTCTAATAATCAATTACCAGAATAAACCTGTGTTTTATTTTGGACGAACAGAGCCAAGGCAACATCACAGGTGACGTGACCTCTGGAACAGGGTCAGATTTATTGTAGCAACGAACCGTAGCAACGCAGAGAGTCCGTGACGACGATACTCGCGCGCTCGTGGATCATGTGTTGGAATGTTTAAGAACTTTACGCGTATTCGAATAGAATCCGCACCGAGAGCGCGCGCAATCCTGAGAGATAAACATGGGATGCGGGAGCTCCAAAATCACGGTGGTTGAACCCGTGAAACCGAGCAGTCTGGACGGAAATGAGGTAGGCTTTAAAATGATTTCATTAATTCATAATGAAGGGAATATGAGTGAGTCGACAGTGGTTGTATATAATAGCCTATGTTGAAAGATTAAGAGCTATGTTTTTCCCCACAACTTTGATTTTGGGTATATTTAATATTGTCGTTATTAGATTAATAATTAAAGCCGATGAAAACCAACCAACATAAACTTAGCCACTGTGTCTTAAAGGGATAGTTCACCCAAAAATGAAAATTCTGTCGCCCTCAAGTTGTTCCAAACCTGTATGAATTTCTTTGTTCTGCTGAACACAACGGACGATATTTTTAAGAATGTTTGTAACCAAATATGGACAAACACAACCGCTGGGTTTAACATTTTAACTAAAAAATTAAAACAATGTGTCAAATATGGACAAACACAACCGTTGGGTTTAACATTTTAATAAAAAAAAATTAAACAATGTGTCAAATATGGACAAACAACCATTGGGTTTAAACATTTTAATTCAAAAATTGAAACAATGTGTCAAATATGGACAAACACAACTGTTGGGTTTAACATTTTAACAAAAAAAATAAAACAATGTGTCAAATATAGACAAACACAACCGTTGTGTTTAACATTTTAATTAAAAAAATTGAAACAATGTGTCAAATATGGACAAACAACCGTTGTGTTTAACATTTTAATTAAAAAAATAAAACAATGTGTCAAATATAGACAAACACAACCGTTGTGTTTAACATTTTAATTAAAAAAATAAAACAATGTGTCAAATATAGACAAACACAACCGTTGGGTTTAAACATTTTAATTCAAAAATTGAAACAATGTGTCAAATATGGACAAACACAACCATTGGGTTTACATTTTTAATAAAAAAATTTAAACAATGTGTCAAATGGACAAACAACCTTTGGGTTTAAACATTTTCATTCAAAAATTGAATGGACAAACACAACCATTGGGTTTACATTTTTAATAAAAAAATGTAAACAGTGTGTCAAATGTGGACAAACCCAAAAAATAGAAAATTTAATTAAAACAATTGTGTCAAATATGTTTGTAACCAAACAGTTGTGGGGCTCCAATTAATTTCCGGAATATAGGGGGGAAATACTATGGAAGTCAATGGTGCCCAACAACTATTTGGTTACAAACATTCTTCAAAATACCTTATTTTGCGTTCAGCAGAAGAAAGAAACTCATACAGGTCTGGAACAACATGAGGGAGAGTAAATGGTGACAGAATTAAAATTTTTGGGAGAACTATCCCTTTAAGATCTAGTTTGATATCTGGGGCCGTATTCACAAAGAATTTTAAGGCTAAAAGTAGCTCCTAACTGGCGAATTTAGGAGCAACTCCTAAAAATAATGGGCGTGTCACTCGTAACTTTAGGACTCCTAATTTTTTTGACTAAGAGTAATTCACGAAGCATTTTAGCCATAAAAGTAGCACCTAAGACTGGGACAGCTTAAAAGTAGTCGAGAGGACTCCTAACTCACTAAGACCTATTCACAAACCGCTTTTTGTGGCATTTCACGTTGCGATGTTTTGAAATGCGTATGCGGCGGCTACAGGAGCTTCCAATCGCGAGGGAACAATTTTGCATTGTAGGCATAATGCAATAACGCCACCAACAACAACCAAAACTAGGCTACTCATTGCATGTAAACTATTTGTAACGTTTCATTGTGAATCAAATTAAAACGTTCTTCTCTTTGCAAACGTAGGCAGAGGCATAGTGACAGATTAATTCAATAATGTTGCAAAGATATTGCATCAATCCATATGTTTCATTAGGCTACTAGGCTATTTGTTTTGCCTTACTCTTTATTCATTTAGGCTGTTTATTCAGTTATTCATCATCTTCCGTCCTTCACACTATACTTGTGTAGCGCACGCATTCTCAGACCTGTCACCTGTCACTCATCATCGTAGGGGAGGAGTTTGGAATCATTCCCGCGTTACAATCATCAGCCAATCAAGGTGGTCACTTCAGTCGAGCTCGTGCATGAGTAATGACGTCATCCATAGCAACGAAGACTCACTCTTAGTTTAGGAGTTGTCATTTTTCTTTACTAAGAGTAGGTCAGAAAGGCGTTGTGAATAACTTTTAAGAGAAAACTCCTAGCTAAAATCTTTTAGTGCGATTTAGGAGTACTCCTAGTGGTAAGATAAAATGCTTTGTGAATACGGCCCCTGATTAGCAAGACAAGAGGTAATCAGTTTTAATTTTAATTTTATTTTATTAAAATTAGACAGATCTACCTTTTTATGTAACTGACTTTAAAAAGTTAGGACCAATCTTGAAGAAGACATTTACATGACTAACTTTTATGCAACCAGCCATAGACTTTGACTATGGCTTAGATATAGTAGATAGTCAGACTTCAGATAGACATCTAAATCAGACCATTGCACAAAGCACTGAAGACTCTGACTATCTTAAAGGGATAGTTCACTTTGAAATTAATTTTTGATATGTTTTAGCTTACCTCAAGGGCATCCAAGATGTAGGTGTCTTTGTTTCCGCAGTAGTTTCAATTTTGATATTTTTAGGTCAAACCGTTCTTGTCTGTCAGTCATATAATGCAGGTCGATGGTCACTGGCTCAAAACACAAGCACAGAGTCCAAATTAAAACAATTCCCCATCGTCCAAATGAAACAATTCCCCATCATAAGTACACATTGATGGCCTAAGACACGAAACGAGCGGTTTTTGTGAGAAAACTAACAGTATTTATATCGTTGTTATCTCTTGAAAACAGCACACGTCCAAATGATCTGACGGCGCAGGCGGGTATAGATATAGACATAGATGTCGCCTTGGCTACGGTTTCGTTCCAATGAACTGCAGTAGCGAAGGCGACATCTAGTGTATATATCTATACCCGCCCGCGCCGTCAGATCATTTGGACGTGTGCTGTTTTCAAGAGATAACAACGATATAAATACTGTTCGTTTTCTCACAAAAACCGCTCGTTTCGTGTCTTAGGCCATCAATGTGTACTTATGATGGGGAATTGTTTCATTTGGACGATGGGGAATTGTTTTAATTTGGACTCTGTGCTTGTGTTTTGAGACAGTGACCATAGACCTGCATTATATGACTGACAGACAAGAACGGTTTGACCTAAAAATATCAAAATTGAAACTACTGCGGAAACAAAGACACCTACATCTTGGATGCCCTTGAGGTAAGCTAAAACATATCAAAAATTAATTTCAAAGTGAACTATCCCTTTAAGTAGGACTACACTGCAATGCATTCTGGGTAAAATAAGACACTTTTCAAAACAAAAAACATGGCGTATCGAGTAAGCGCATTCAACCGCTCAGTGCAGTTTACCCCAGCGGAAAATGTTTGTTGGAGGAGTGTAACAGTTACAAGGACATTTTACTTGGGAAATTTAGCGGAGAATGTAGTAACAAGAAGAAATGTTTAAATTATGAGCCATTTTCCCTTTTCTTTTGGCTGTTTGTAATGTAACTGATTATTACTGCTGGTTGCCAAGGTAACACAGAGTCTTAGACCTAAGTTAGCCTGGGTTAGGTGTCTAATGTTTTTGGTCTTAATTGCATTAGACTAGTCTATGAGCAAATTTTAGACTTGTCTAACACTATAGACCGGTCTAAAATAGCTTTGTGAAACCGGCCCCTGATCTTAGCTGGTTTATCCAAGTCAAACCCATCTAAAACCAGCTTAACTAGGCTAAGAGTCCGTGTAGACTGGCAGTGTTTTGTTATATGCAAACTGATATCTGACTTTGCTGTTATTTTATGTAGTTCGCTGTGGCTCAGGGAGGATCCCGTGGTGAATCCGCCGTGTCTAAAAGGACCACAGACAGCGGGGTCAGTCTGGATGCGAGAGAGCCCGTCGCTCTCCCCGGATCTGTTCCTGGACTCCTTCCACCGCTACGAGGTTAGGAAACAAGAAACAACACAGCTTATGTTATCTCACTCTAATTTAACCAAAAACTGCTGGCCAACTTTGGTCATTTAGAGACATGTACACTACCAGTCATAAGTTTTGGATCGGTAAGATTTTTAATGTTTTTAAAAGAAGTCTCTTCTGCTCATCAAGGCTGTATTTATTTGATTAAAAAAAAACTGTACTATTGTTAAATATTATGACAATTTAAAATAACTGTTTTCTATTTGAATATATTTTAAAATATAATTTATTCCTGTGATCAAAGCTGAATTTTCAGCATCATTACTCCAGTCTTCAGTGTCACATGATCCTTCAGAAATCATGATTTGATGCTCAAAAAACATTCATTATTATTATCAATGTTCAAAACCGTTGTGTTATTTTGAAATAGGATATTTTGTAACATTATAAATGTCTTTACTGTAACTTGATCAATTTAATTCCTCCTTGATGAATAAAAGTATTCATTTATTTTATTTCTTTCCCCCTAAAAAATAATATAAATATTCTTACTGACCCCAAACTTTTGAACGGTAGTGTTTAATGTTACAAAAGCTTTCTATTTCAGATAAATGCTGTTCTTTTAAACTTTCTATTCATCAAAGAATCCTGAAAAATAAAATGTATGATGGTTTCCACAAAAATATTAAACTGTTTTCAGCATTGATAATAATCATAAATGTTTCTCGAGAATCAGATCATCATATTAGAGTGATTTCTGAAGGATCATGTGACACTGAAGACTGGAGTAATGATGCTGAAAATTCAGCTTTGATCACAGGAATAAATTACACTTTACTGTATAGAAAACAGCTATTTGAAATTATAATAATATTTCAAAATTTGTACTTTTTTATTTATTTATTTATTTTTAATCAAATAAATGCAGCCTTGGTGAGCAGAAGAGACTTCTCATTAAAAATCTTACCGATCCCAAACTTTTGACAGGTAGTGTAGGAAAGCTGATTCATAGCATTGTGTTTTGCATGCAACAATGCAAATATGGAGGAAAGGCTAAATCTAATATTTATTTTGTGTGTGTGAAATGTAGCCCAGAGTCCTGGACTGGCCCAGCGAAGCGAAGACCGACCCGAGTCCAGTGAGATCCTGGAGCAGCTGCTGAATCAGGGAATCATCCCTGCTCAGCCGAAGCGGGGCGGCAGTGGAGAAGCCTACAACATCATGGTAACGGATCTAAAGTTTGGGGAATTTTAAAGAGTTTTC
>CM040824.1:2503934-2533934 GCA_022828995.1 Vimba vimba | reverse complement strand
TGTGTGTGTGTGTGTGTGTGTGCTGTTACAGCTGTCAGTGATTTGTCGCACTGCTCTGACAGTTCCACCTGTCACATTTAAACGCCCCTTTATCAAAGCAGTCATTCTGCCCCATTCAGATGAACTCGTCAGACGTGCTTTTATGACACTGAAAATGAGTGTCACGAAGTCAAACACTGAAGTTCATCCACCACCGCACAACAAGACTTCATCTGACGCATCAAAATAAAAGCATAGAGTTAAAGAGTTTTCAAACCTAAGTTTGCTGCCTTTTATGGTGTGTGTGTGTGTGTGTGTGTGTGTGTGTGTGTGTGTGTGTGTGTGTGTGTGTGTGTCTTTCAAAGCCATTCAGCTGTTCAATGACCTCTGAAGACCATAAATGTGTGTTTGTGCATGTGTGTGTGTGTGTGTGTGAGTGAGTGTGTTTGACAGGTGGATTGTGTTGATGGCTCTCCAAAATCTCTGTAGTCTCTCGTTCTACAAAATCAGTGTAAGTGAAGAACTAATAAGACCATAAACTTACAGGAATATTCTGGGTTCGATATCAGCAGCACTTGTGGTATAATGTTAATTATCACAACATTTACATTTAATCATTTAGCAGACGCTTTTATCCAAACGAGGAGAGCAATAGAAGCAATTAAACTAACAACAGGACAACAATACGCAAGTGCTGTGACCCTTCCCAGTTTAGTCAATTTTTTTTAAATAGATATAGAATAGAAGTGAAAAAAAGAAAGAAAGTGTAAGTATTAATGCATCAAGTGTTGCTGAAAAAGATGCATCTTCAGCCGTTTCTTGAAAATTAGTTGAGTTAGGTAATAATAAAAATAATAATAATTGAAACTTTCCTCCTTTTTTTTAATGGTGCTTAAAATGGTAGTGAATGGGGCCCATTTCAATAGTATATAGCCACAAAACATAAATGATGTGTGTGTTAACATGATTTTAGTGTTTGAGTTATATCCAATTTCACAACTTTGTTGCCATGAAAACATAAAAATGACGAGACCAACTTTACAGCTCAAATAATACAGAACTTTCATCAGAATCAATGTAGGTGCTTTTATAAATCAATTTCTGCTTTTGAATTCTCAAAATTGGCCCATTATACTTACATTGTAAGTGTCTCAATGTAAACTTTGATTTTTGCTTTTTATTTGGTGCAATTTTTGGTGGTAATCAACTGTATGCCACATGCTGTCAATTGAGCTTAACCTGTATTGAACCCAGAAAAAAAAAAAATCATGATTTTTTTATCACAACTTTTTATCTGTTGTCAAATCAACTTAATTAATGTGGTTCAAATAATATAATATTTTGAGTTTCTATTTCATCAAACCACCTAACCCTAACCCTTCATTATCTCAACTCAAATTTTTAATTTCAATGAACTCAAAATTTTAAGGCAACCAGGTAACTTGCTTTTTTTAAGTTAAACCAACAATATTTTTTGACAGTGCGGTCAGTGAAATTGTTTGCTGTTCTGCAGCGCGGGTGAAACTCATGACAGGGAAAAGATCAGGACAGTGTGTTGTAGGTAAACGTAGACAAGCTCCTGAAAGAAGATAGGCCTCCTTTTGTGATCGTGCTGAAACTGAACTCCATCTCGCCTCCATTCAAGCTTAATGAGCGCGTGGCCGGCATGAATAAATCACTCGACTCATGGACGTTCAGGATCAAGTTCCTTCCTGACATTTTTTTAATATAAAGCCTCAATTATCCATCCACAGGCGTCAGGATCTCCACATGGCTTGGCCGGTCGCACCACACACACCAGTTCTCAGGTTGCAAGCTTCCACAAAAACTCCATCAGCCGAGTGCTTTAGAAGTTGAATGGCCGAAATGAGAAGACTGTTCAATAATTCACCCGGTGATATCTCATGTTCCTCCTGGTTATATGGAGACGGAGAAACTCGTCTGTTGTTTTTTGTCCCGGAGGAGATCGGGATGGTCTGACGTCAGGTGTAATTGTTGTAAAGATGCTCCTTCCACATGTGTCAAAGAAATGTTAGAATGTTAATCTATACTTTAATTAATTATTAACTGATGTTGCGATTAAAAGACAGCAGTGTCATGAAGTATGACATGCTATTTAACATCTAAAACTATTTTATTTTGTTGCATCATTATTTTTATAGAATTATTAGACATGCATGGGATATCTGTACAGATTCATGCAAAATATTCATGCCAGTCACTGAAGCTAATATATAAACTATATACTGTATATATATATATATATATTAGCTTCAGTGACTCTCTATATATATGTGTGTGTGTGTGTGTGTGTGTGTGTGTGTGTGTGTGTGTGTGTGTGTGTGTGTTAACTTAAAACCTTGTGTGTATAATATATACTGTATGTACTTGTGTGTGTATATGTATAATTTTACGTGTATATATAAAAATCATATATCTTAACCTATAATCATGTGTGTGTGTGTAAATATATATATTGTTTTACTTGTGTACACATATAGATAGATAGATAGATAGATAGATAGATAGATAGATAGATAGATAGATAGATAGATAGATAGATAGATAGATAGTTGGTCCCCAAAACCCCCCAAAAAACGAAAGGTGTTGACTACACAATTTTTTTAATGCTTTTACGCTGCAAATATTCTGGAGACGCAGGAAACATGTCCAGACAATCGCTCTGTTTTTAGTTACAGAGAGACAGCATCTGAAACACGTCCGTTCTCCAGCACATCTGTGTATCTTTCTCTGTTTTTTACCTCTTTTACCTCTCTTACACTCGCCACCTGCCAAGATCTTCCAACGGACGCGATCCGGCTGATAAGAAATGCTGGCTTGACTTCTGTGCTTATCTACTGATAACCATGAGTATTATTAGTGACCGAGCATGAAGGTGTATAGGCCCTTTTTTTGTTCTGCTTATAACGTTTGAACTATAAACATAACCCACCAAACTACATTTGAAATATTTTGTGCCAAGGCTACATTTACATTGCAACGATGTACTAAAAACAGAAAAGTTTTTTCTTTGTACAGATGAAAATGTTGTCAAAACCATCCCCGTTAAACACTGTATTCTGCCTCCAGGCCAGTAGGTGGCGATGTCACTTTGTAATGAAACACACGGCGCGCCTATAGACTAAACATGCATGCGATCACCGTTTTCACAGATTTGCGTTTTTGTAGTTTACTTGGAGACAATAACGGTATCGTTTTCAAAAACATGCACTTTGCAACTCGTTTTTAAAAGTTTGCGTTTTCAAAAACGCTGTTGTTGTGTAAATGAACGGCCAAAACCGCATTAAAAGTTTTTCGTTTTTAGTTGAAAACAGTGTCATGTAAACGGCGGCCTCTAAATTCATGAGATCTCCAATGTTCCCAATTCAAACATTTGCCAACCTCCTTTTTTCACATAAAATTGCATTAATGTTAACGTAGTCAAAATGCTATATTCATATCAAGCCGATACTTGTTTAGAGGACCAAATACATTTTTGTCAAAAATGCTGGAAATTATTCAAATTAATGGTTTAGGTTATGGTTTCAAGTTATTGAAATTTAGCATACAATCATTATCATATTCTTTTTTTTTTTATTCATAAGGTCATGCATTCTTAAAACTAGAGGTTCTGCCAGCAATTGCCACCATGCATTTCCTCTAAAAACATGTTAAACCAGCGTAAGATAGTTTGCTGGTCTCCCATCCAGGCCAGGCAAGGTTGCAAGACCAGCATAAAATCCCATTAGGTTACTTTAATCTAGGCTCTCCAGTGTCGCGTTTGGAGTATTTCTTTCTGTCTGTCACACACAAATGCACATGCATTTACAGAAACAACAACTGTAGTATGAAATGTTGAACAAAGGCACACAGATGCCCGTTGTGCGCCGTCCAGCTGTTGCTCCGCGCGTGCGCTCGCTCGCTCGCTCGGTCCTCCCTCAAACCCATCGGGGTGTGGTTTGTTTCACCGGCTGCTTTTAGGAATGGGTCACACGCACTTTTTAGAAGTCACGTCAGTTTGGAAGAGGAGTTCGACCCACCTGATGATCCTTGGCTCAATCCGCTCCACATTAATCTACCTCTGACATTAAACCCATCTGCGCGCGTGCGTTTTAGAGTTAACAGATTTCGCTTTTTGTAACTTCTAGTGTATATTTTAAAGGAGCGTAGCCTATTAAAATAGCGATACTGTCATTATCAAGCCTAAATTGCACTATCTTCTTTGCTTTTTATTTATTTATTTTTGCACTTGAGAGCATTTTTTTTGTGAGGATGCATACCACGCAAAAGGACACCACTTACACCAAGATATTTGTCGGTGGTCTTCCGTATCATACGACGGATTCCAGTCTAAGGAAATATTTTGAAGTGTTTGGCGAAATTGAAGAGGCTGTGGTGATTACCGACAGACAGACTGGAAAGTCCAGGGGTTATGGATTTGTAAGTATGAAATTGCAAGCTGTCAAACGTAAACTTTGAAACAAACACGCTGAGTGACAGCGTGACACAACACATTTAAATGGCAACTCATCAGATGTAATGAAGCAGAGATAAGTTCATGCGTAGCGCGCGTGCTCGAATGCTTACTGTTTAAAACTTTTAAAACTGTCTACATTCATTTCTTTCACTGACTGATATTGAAACCTATGCGGTAAAAGGAACAGTTCACACCAAAATGAAAGTTTCGTTTACTCACCCTGATGTTCTGTCTAACACGAAACGAGATCTTATGCGGAATGTTCCAGTTCCCAATCACTTTAATTACATGGATAAAAAAGATGCAATGCAAATAAACGGTGAATGTGACTGTCATTTTGCTTGGCATTTTATTTCAAGAATGTCAAACAAATTTGGAGTAAAATGCAGGTGATGATTTTTTGGAGGGTGAACAGACCCTTTAAACTACACTAGTATAAATTCAAACTGCGCATTGATAGTGAGAATAGTCATTTCTGACCGAATAAAGTGCACAATTGATAACTAAAACAGGCCTTTGTTGGCTCAGCTGTCGAGTTTGACTAGAAGCACCCTGATAAGAGTGAGTAAACAAGCCAACTTGTAAAGTTTTGACAGTCCACACAGCAGAAGTTAAAGGACCCTTGTGGATTTCACAACACTAAAATCCTTATGCATGTTTCACAAAGATATAAAAAGCTTAAGTGACCTCTGTCTTTAATGATTGTTGTTGCCTAGACATCTTAAATATGAATAAACACCAAATAATCTTGTGTTAAAAGCCTGATTTGGGTTAGAGGTCATGAATTATGTGAGGTCTGCAATGTGGTTGCTCTGTACCAAATAGGGGAATTGAAGTGTGGGTTTGTATTTGTAACCATTAGCCTGGTTTTTCGAGCATTTGTTGCTTCAGTGTGTATGTCTCATGCACCACGCTTCTGTTTTTGTTCTATAGGTGACCATGGCAGACCGCTCTGCTGCAGACAGAGCCTGTAAAGACCCAAACCCCATCATTGACGGCAGAAAGGCCAACGTTAACCTGGCTTATCTCGGAGCCAAGCCACGGGTCATGCAGCCAGGTGAGGCTTGAAGAGCAAAGACATGAAAATAATATTCATGAGTGGAAGCCACTGCACACCAATGCCGTTGCTCATTTACATATCGACACAATGACTTGACAAACCACGGATGCATTATGTTCCAACAACATTTTTTCCATTCTATAGTTGCTTTGTACATGCGCAGATGTTTACTCAAGGTTTCAGCTCTTAATTGATTGTAAACAGTGACTGTAAAGGAGATTAGAGATGGTATGATGTGATTAACTGTAGATCATGTATGCACTGACTCAGCAGATTTAATGTTTAGCTTCATCTACAGTCATCTTTTGCAGGTTTATTAGGATTATATAATATTAGTAGTTTAAATGCTGTTTTTGTGTGCAGGTTTCACCTTCGGTGTCCCTCAGATTCACCCAGCTTTCATCCAAAGACCATATGGGTGAGTAACGGGAACATCTAGAATAGGTTGATTATGCATGTGTTCAGTGGAAGTTTTAAATATCAAACCAGGTTTAAGACCAGATAAACATCACAGAGGCTTTGATATGTCATTAACTTCGTGCTGGGCAACGATTAATCGCGATTAATCGCATCCAAAATAAAAGTTTGTGTTTGCATAATATATGTGTGTGTACTGTGTATAATTATTTTGTATGTATAAATACACACATATGCATGTATACATTTAAGAATTTTTATTTATTTATATATAAAATATTTAAATCTATATAAAATATAAATATGTACATGCAAATATTTCTTAAATATATACTTTATATATATATATATATATATATATATATATATATATGTATATATATATATATGTATGTATATGTGTATACAAAATAATTATACACAGTACACAAACACAAACTTATTTTGGATGCGATTAATCGCTGCCCAGCACTAATTAAAATACATAGATATTAGGGACGACATGATATTTCTGAATCTTATTTAATACTTTGATGTTGAGAGAGTGCGTGTAAATGTGTGTGTGTGTACAGTGTGTGAGTTTACACTGGACATTACAGCCTGACTCAATGTTGTCTATCTTTCTCTGGTCCGACAGGCTCGATTTGGGTTAAGATAACTGGTGGTTTGAGGAATAGTGCAGATCTGTAGCTACAGTGCCTGTAGACTCAAACACACAAGCTCGAAAATGGTGATTACAGATGCATGTACGTTGGTTTTATTTTGGTTTGGACTTTCACTTTTAATAGTACATAGAGCTGTGTGTGCCTTTTTACCGTTATGAAGTGGTGTTGATAGCTTAACTGTGTGCATTTTTTTAATTTTAATGGAAAAAAGGCTGGTTTTTGGGGTGCTGAGTTTCCGTGTTGTGGAGGAGTGATGACTTTGCCACGGAGCAAAGTTTGCTTCCTTTTATTTTCTTCACGTTTTTTATTGCTGGAGCTTGTGTTTTTTGATCATTTTGGTTTGTTTTCACCTTTGTTGTGTTTTCTGGTGTCTTGCGTGCCATTTTTGTTTTGTGTGCCGTTGTTGATCCCTCTTCACGCCAACCCAACAGCCCGACTACAAACTTGCACGCTGCGGTTTTATTTTGCTCACTGATTGGGAGTCCTGTCACACTCACACCACAGAGACTTTGACACATACTCACCCTTCACCGTTCTCTCCCATCTCCATTGTGTCTGTTCACTTCTCCTCTTTTTCAGCTCTCGTTCTCTGTCTCTCTTTTCTCTGGCCCTATAAGGCGTCCTGCAGTGGATCCAGAGTCCCTAGAGTCGGTGATGATGTGCTTGTACATTCCCTGTCATCCATTTCTGTATGATTTCTTAAACCAACCGGAGTGTTCGCCTTACAAATTTACTCTTTCATGATGGATGTCTGAGATGCTCTTTTCCATACAACAAAAGTTGATCATTTTTATAATGCCAAGCGCCAAATAAAGCATCCTTTTGAAGCATAAATTGAATTAAACATGAAATTTTATAGTAGAAAGACTGAAATAGTATTTTCTTTAGTGCTGGGCAACGATTAATCGCATCTAAAATAAAAGTTTGCGTTTACATAATATATATGTGTGTACTGTGTATAATTATTTTGTATGTAAAAATACACATGCATGTATATATTTAAGAAAAAAATATTTATATATACAATATTTATGTTTATATGTAATGTAAATTATGTATATATATATATATATATATATATATATATATATATATATATATATATGCTATATACATGCAAATATTTCTTAAACGTATACATGCATATGTGTGTATTTATATATACAAAATAATTATTCACAGTACACACATATATATTATGTAAACGCAAACTTTTATTTTGGATGCGATTAATCATTGCCCAGCACTAATTTTCTTGTAAAACATGCTCCAATAATCTTTATTTACACAGAGTATGGTGGCTTTGTGTGATGAACAGACAGAAATTTAAGTAGCTATTTGCTAAAAATGAACTGCAAAACTCATGCATTTAAACCAAATTCCATTGGTTCTTTTGTGTCTTTTCAGTGAATAACTTTTTTGTTTGGTTTCTCATACAATGTAGGTTCAGAAGATTTGAAATGTAGAGCACAAGTCATATGGACTATTGTCTTTGTGGTGCCATCTTTGGAGCTTGGCATTAAAAATCACCATGTACGTTTGCTATATGGAAATGAACAGCTCATGAATTCTATCTCATCTTATTTTATGTCTTTAGAAAGAGAATACAGGTATGGAATGACATGAGGGTTTATTTATTTAGCCTAATGCTCGTGTAAAACTACACTACCATTCAAACGTATTTTTGTAATATTTTTGAGAGCTGCTCTGCATTTATTTGATCAAAATACAGTACAAACACTAATATTATGAAATATTTGCATTTTTAAAATGTCATTTATTCCTGTGATCAAAGCTGAATTTTCAGCATCATTACTCCAGTCTTCAGTGTCACATGATCCTTCAGAAATCACTCTAATATGATGATTTGATGCTCAAGAAACATTTATGATTATTATCAATGTTGAAAACCGTTGTGTGGCTTCATATTTTAGTGGAAACTGTGATGCATTTTTTTTTTCTTTTTTTTTTTTTCAGTATTCTTTGAATATAAAGTTACAATTATAAATGTGGTAATCTTGCACTCAACACATCCTTGCTGAATAGTAAAAGTATTAATTTCTTTAAAATAAAATAAAAGTCCATACAGTAGTATCACTCCAAAGGCAGACAATCTACTGTGAGATCAGCATGTCGAAAAGTCGCAGGCGTTCAGTGTGATTATTTAATGAGTGGAGGATTCCTCAGCGTGTGCGTATGCGCGTGGGTGAGTGTGTGTGTGTGTGTGTGTCTGTTTGTGATATGCATGCATGTGTTTGCCGTGTTGTGAGCCTCTGCTGTGACAAACAAATGTCTGGATGCCACTGCCCCCTGAGCGAGCCTTCGTCACATGACCCGTGCGGCGTTAAGGAAAACAAGCTTCACCATTGTTTTGCACAAAGGCTGTAATGCTGACACTGCAGTCGCATGAAGCTCTCTCTCTCTCTCTCTCTCTCTCTCTCTCTCTCTCTCTCTCTCTCTCTCTCTCTCTCTCTCTCTCTCTCTCTCTCTCTCTCTCTCTCTCTCTCTCTCTCTCTCTCTCTCTCTCTCTCTCTCTCTCTCGTCACTGTCACACACTCGCTCTCGGTTTAGGGTGCTGGGCCGCTCCTGACATTTAGCTTCGAGATAAACTCAACAAGGCCCAACATGTGCCACTGAGATTGCACCTCTCGTCTAGCACCAGTGCGTTGTGTTAAAGATGCTTTTTTTCCCCATGTTCATCTCTCTTTAGTGTGTAATGTTGCTGTCTGGGCATGAAAAAGCTCCAGTTCTTCTCTATATCAGTGTCAGTGTTTCTGAACTCCTGAAACGCCTCCATTGTAGTCTTGAGATTCTTCCGGAACGAACACGTCACAATATTCCTCATTTAAATAATTCATACGCAGAATAAAGGGGCGGGGCCTGGTTGAGTTAGTTAGTAGTGTGTTAAACTGGCGGTTATGGTAAGGGGCGGGACATTTCCCAAACACACTCGAAGCGCTCGACCAATCACAACACACTGCTCCAGCCGACCAATCAGAGCACAGTGTGCTTTTCAGAAGGAGGGGCTTCTAATAAAATAATCAACATTCAAGCAGAGCCCAAAAACAACATCAAGACTTTATAAAAGGGCAAAATAGATCCTCTTTCAGATATTTTAGACTGTGTTGTGACCTCGCCAAATGCAACCAAATGGTGTTGGTAGTCAAATTGGGACTGTGTAATATAGGGGTCAGGTTTGAAAAGTGCAAAGTCATGCCTGTTCTGCAACTTTCTTTGTTGGGCCATCATCACACATCAGGCCAGATTTACTAAACAGGGCGATTTAGTGTGAGAGCGCAATCCCGCTAATGTGCCGATGGGAGTGGAAAGTTCTGCGCGTGATCAGCTGAGGACAAATGAAAGTACCGGTAAATTGACTAGCGCAAACTTTAGTAAATGACGTTGCATGATTCACTTAAATACTCCCATAAATTTAGCGTCTGAAAGGGAAACTCCTATAAATGCACATGCCATAAATAAGCCAGCCGCAAAAATTACTGTCCACGCCTTTTCAGCGCTAATTTTTCTCTGCGTGTCTTTAGTAAATCCTGCCAGTAGTTTTTAACGCCAAAAGTGTGTTTGCGCTGGAGTAAGATGTTAGTAAATCTGCCCCATAGAGTGTAAAAACCACGTAAACAGATGATGCATCTTTCCATTTCTAGCTTTCTATCTTCACATAAGACAACATGTGGTTTCTAGATCTGTAGAACAAGGGTTGACCTTTATTTAGACAGACACAAACCTCACTTTTCCTGAACTGCAATGGTCTAGATAGAGACGAGTGGCATAGTAACAACAGTTATTTTTAATCTTTATTTCTGAGAACCTGATCACCAGTTTTATTTATAAATCCATTTTTCTCAAGTCATATAGGCTATGCTCATCATTAATCTTGTGAAACAACTATGCATCTGATCAAGTGCTTACTAGGTTGCCAGACCTAGGTTATGAGAACTTTAATATCAATATATAGTCAAAGAAGTCGTATATACTCATCAAGTGCTTACTAGACTGATAAAGAAGATGAAATCTTTTTGCAAGCCGAAAATAGCGGCCAGCCCTCGCTGTCACTCACTGTGTCCTGCGCTTTATTTAACACTAAAGCGGTTGCAGAAGATTTCTCTAACTTGGTACTGCTTTTCGACTGCTTGTTCAGTTGTATGAATCCCAGTGTGCTAACAATAACAGACCAGCCTGACCTTGGACTATATTTGATATTTCTGAAACGGGTCACCTGTGTGTGGTTTTGTGTTTGTGTTGTTGTGATGATGATGATGCCTGTTCAGGTTGAATGTGATCTTCTCCTCCCTGTTTGAAGCCTACAGTTTGTTCTCACTGTTATTGTGTGTATGATGACTCTTATGGTAGTCTATATTAACACAATCCCTGCTGTCACCTCAGGCTGGCAAGGCATCTATGAAAGATTTCATAGGAGCATCTTTGCCCTTTGACCTGAGAGAGAAAAAGGAAGGTTTAATTTCATTCCTCTCATTTATGGTATTCTGTGAGTGATTGTTTTTTTTTTTTTGTTGTTTTTTTTTTGAGTTGATGTGGGTAATCCGTTCTGTTGCTCTTGATTTCTTGTGCTATGCTTATTTTCTTTAATTTGGGGCAGAGGTTTTTTGAGTTTGGTCAGGTTTGATTGATATAATGGTGTGCTACGTATAGGGTTGCCATGATAGAAACATTCTCTCACTTTTTCCACTAAATATTGGATGTGATTAGCTCAAATTCCAGTCTTAAACATCATCTAAAAATCCTCATGGTGGGACCTTCCATACACGTCAAAGTAGATATTTCATCATGAGCTCAGATGATTCACTTAAATTTTTCCTGGGAATTTCTTAACTTCAGTTCTCACAGTCTTACAGGGTTCGTACAAGGTGCTTAAAATGCTTTGACTTTTTGAAATTGAAGTCCTGGAAAACCCTTGAAAAAAGGACTTAAAGCACTGCAGCCTGTCTGATATAGATATAGAGCCATTTCACATGGCTATGAGTGTGATATTGCTCATAAATAGCCAATTATATGATACAGCTTTCAGGTCAATCATATATTCATGGAGGGGAAATCAGTTTGAGTAAGGAAAGCGATATCTTTGTCATAGTATTCTTTTTAATGGTTAGAGTTAACACTGTAATTGCATCTGCTGCACTTTATTTGTACCATTTTATTTTTGTTTATCTATCCTTTTTTAGAATTTGAAAGATAATGTTTGATAAGTGAGATCTCTGATTGAAGTCATTGAAAACCAGAAAAGTAGTGCTTAAAGTCCTAGAATTTCATTTTACAGTGTCTGTATACGAACCCTGTCTATAATGTAGTTGCGTTGTCTTCTTGACTCATATTTAGTGAGTTATTGGTGATCCAATGCATCCCTGAACTCGTATAAAAAGTTCTCACCCGTCTGTTTAGTGCAGACAGTAAATGTGAAAAGCGCTCTGAAAGTGCGACGGGGTACGTAATGAAAGGCAGAATGGGCTCATTGTTCCTGATTGCTTATTTAATCAAAACTCCCCTCTGTGTTTGCTGTCCAGCCCGAGGCTCATTGTCTAAGTGTTGGAGGGGGAAACGGCCAGCAACGTCCCTTTTTGAAAACTGTCCAGCTGTCAAAGTAGCCCTGACATATTCACAATGCTCCCCTCATCTCCTCTTCTCCTCTCCTGGGTCCAACGTTCCCTCGTTTCACACGACCGACACCCGGGTGTTGAATGCATGCGACTTTTAGCATGACTTCAGCGGCCCACAGATACAGTATTGGCCAACAGTGATGTCCGGCCTAGGAAAATGACATCTTCACCCTTTATGCAAATATTATTTAAAGATTTTGTAAGCATACATGCTTGGAATCAATTGTTTTATTTGTGATAATAACGCAATGAAACATGCCAAATTGTGCCGATATAATTTTTGTCCAAGCTGTCAAACACAGAAATTATTAACACTTGCCAAAACAAGAGAGAACAAACAAAATACAGTTGTCAACATTTGAAGTGGATCAAAACCTTTCATCAAAGTATTACATGAATTTTGAACAATACCCGTTTTTGTTTTAGGACAACTTTGATGAACTTGTTTGATCCACTTCAGATGTTGACTACTGTATTAAGAACTGATTGTTAAATTCAATGTATGCTTTTTTGTTTTTCTATGCATTTTTTTTTTGGCATAGTAAAATAAAACTGTAGCTGTAGTTTGCAAAATAATTTTGTCGGAAAAATGCCTAAACCAAGTTTAGTTGCTTTGTTCTTTGTCTGATATAGGTTGATATATATAGGTTGATATATAGGTATATATATATATATATATAGGTTGATTTGCCAGAAAAAGTGTAAACACTGTGGAGCAATCAAAACATTGCTCTGTTTGTTTGAGAATCCGACCGGCCTGACATAGCAACAGTGGCTTAGCCAATGGTGTGACTTTGGAGGCGGAGCATCTGGTTGTTTGACCAATCACTTACTCAGGGAATGTTCAAATGGATTTAACTTGGCGATTTAACTATCAGAGGATAACAATTTTTTTTTTTTTTTTACTTTATTTTCACCCTTAAATATGTAAACACTGACCATCAAAACAGTTCTTTGTTTAAAGGGTTAGTTCACTAAAATATTACATTTCTGTCATTAATAACTCACCCTCATGTCGTTCCAAACCCATAAGATCTTTTTGATGAAATCTGAGAGCTTTCTGTCCCTCTATTGACAGCTACACAACTACCACTTTGAAGCTTCAAAAAGTTAATAAGGAGATTGTAAATCTAATCCATATTAATTGAGCGGTTTAGTCCAAAATTTTCAGAAGAGACACGATCATTTTTTATGATAAACAGATTTGATTCGCTTGACATGCGAGAACCAATGAGGTTCATTCTCATGTTTCGCAGCATGTTCTGTTGAGCTTCTGTTTACGTTCGCTGATCAGTGTTTAATTGTGAATAAAATCCTAACTTCAATCTGTTCATCATATAAAGCGTATCATATTCGTTTTACGATCTCTTTATGAACTTTTTGAAGCGTCAAAGTGGTAGTTCAATAGAGGAACAGAAAGCTCTCAGATTTAATCAAAAATCTTCATTTGTGTTCCGAAGATGAACGAAACTCTTACAGGTTAGGTTTAATGACAGAATAAAAATTTTTGGGTGAACTATCCCTTTAAGCATCTAGACAAACCCAAACTAGCAACAGTGACTCAGCCAATGACGTGAGTTTGGGGGAGGGGCATCTGTTTGTTTTGCAAAACCTGTTTGAAAACAGTAATTCTTCATTAACGCTAGTGGCTCGGACATTACAGTTGTACTGAGAGATATCTATTTTGGCAACCTTATATCTCTAATAATCACTAGCAGGCATTTCCTTGGGTGTTACTGAATTTTGGAAATTGGGTGCTTTGGCCGCGCTATAGTTGTGGTTTTCTATGTGCTGCGTCCATAATGCAATGCTAACGTGCTGTCGTGTTTGTCTCTCGCAGGATCCCAACTCACTATGTGTACCCGCAGGCCTTCATGCAACCCAGCATGGTCATCCCTCACCTCCAGCCAGCGACGGCCTCCGCTACAGCGTCTTCGCCGTACATCGACTACACGGGCGCCGCGTACGCACAGTACGCTAGCGCTGCGACAGCGGCGGCCGCCGCGGCCTACGAGCAGTATCCGTACGCGGCTTCTCCCGCCGCAACCGGCTACGTAGCTGCCGCCGGCTACGGCTACGCCATGCAACAACCATTAGCAACCGCGGCTCCGGGAACCGCCGCCGCCGCCGCCGCTTTCGGTCAATACCAGCCTCAACAACTACAAGCCGAACGAATGCAATAGCAACCAAAGCGGCGGACGGAAGACGCGCAGGGAGTCGACGCCCAGCGAATGCTACTAGATGATGGTGACGAAGATAGTTGCTGGTTGTGGGTTGATTGCAAGAGGAGGAAGACGAGGGAGGGGGATAGTAATTGGTAGAGAGATTATTATTATTATTATTATTATTAATATTAGTGAGATGGGAACTACATTGCTTTCCAACTTGCTGTGATTTAAAGAAAACATCAAAACCAAAAAAAAAAAAATCGCAGGAAAGGACGGAATCTAGCTTTTTACTCATTATCATTATTATTGTTATCTTTATTACTATGATTAATATTAGAGTAGGATATTTATTGCGGAAGGAGCGACTAATCACTGTGGTAGACGAAAACCTTAAGTCCCGATGCTGTCATTTAATGTAGGCGACTGTTTTTCCGAAGGATACTCGGAAATGTCCCTCATTGTTTTGATTCTAGGGCCCCTTACCTTTATATTTATTCTCATTTATTTGAGGGCTCGTTTTGTTCTGTCGTCTTCTCAAGTGCATTTTTTTTTTTTTGATCATCAGGGAAATGGAGCATTTTTTCAGCGAATTCGAAAACTACAAACTCTGCCAATCAGGGATAGTAGACCTAACTGTGGCGACGGAAATGGAGAAAGATCCAGTGTTAGCATGTTTTATGTTTTGTGAACTACCTTTTTATCTATCTGATGCTGAATGTCCCCACTTTCTCTGACTCCTGCGTTGACCTCCTGACCTATGCAAAGCAAACAGGGGGAAGAAAACAAAACAAAGTGCAGGAATAGGAGAGATTTTCTTTTGCTCCCCCACAATGGGCATCGAACAATTTGAAGGTACTCTCAAAAAAAGACAAAAAGACTGAGATGTATTGTATTATATGCTTACAAAACACACACACGGACTAACATGTACACCGTTATACACAAATTTAAGTGTTAATGTCTGTCTGTGGGCGTGCATAAACACACACACACACACACACACACACACACACACACACACACACTAAGATGACTATGTAGGGAAAAATAATGTGGCATTGCTCAGTATTAGTACTAGAATCAGGGAGCAACTGCTGTGTTGGAAGGAACAGGCACTGACACACACACACACACACACACACACACAGTCGGATTGCTCTGGAAAGATCGCTGGTTCGTTGAGCTGTTGCCGTTTTATCCCTGGAACCAGTCCTGCTTCGGGTCTGTCAACATTTCCCACTTCTTCTTATCCTAAAGAGGATTGGGACAGACCTGTGGATCTTCCCAAAATCAGCGACGGATCTTTATATGGAGTCGTGATAAGACAGGAGAGTCACCGCAAGCTATCCGCTATCGGTCTGGTCTTTATATGTTCACTGAGCACCAGCACACTTACTAAGGTCTATGTATTTCAATGAGCAACTCTTTACAGAACAGCACTATAGCGAAAGGATCCGAGGGGTCTTTGTGTGCCTTACATTTGTAATGCTATTTAAAGAGATCTGCTATTTAAGATATTTATTTTGAGTTGACTTATGTTGCGCTCTAAGATCACAGACTTGGAAGCGGTACTGTATGGATATAATGTATTCATCTCATGGCATATTATTATTATTATTATTATAAGTTATTGAGTAGGCTTAGTTGTAGTATTATTAACATACTCAACCAAAAGTGTTGTTGTAGGACTTATTTAAAATGCAATTCTGTATGTGCACTGTACAAATCCTTTTTTTTTTTTTTTTTTTTTTTTTCTCAATACATTTGGAATTTTAGAACATGACATTAAATATCAGCTATAGTTTAATGCCTGTCGTATGACATTTGTTTTATTGCAGGCCTGTTGTGTTTGGGGCATGTTATATATCCATTTGTCATATCCAGAACTGTTTAAAAGGACGAAAAAAAAAAAAGAAAAAGAAAAAAAAAGAGCGAAGGGACATGCTGCTTCATACACTAGAATGTATTGTCAATGTCGAGGATGGATGCTGTGCTTCTATTGCTTTAAATATGCATCAGATGGGCTATTTTACACTGTTGAGAATTTTTATACTTGAACTCTTTCTTACAAGGGAAAATATGAGGAGAAGAAGAAAAAACAAGAATAATAACAACACAAAAATGGACACATTTTTTCATTGTCACTGGATTTGGGCATGTAAAGTGTTATTGACTATTTAAATACAAACGTTCTGTAGGTATTTAAGCCTTATTTCAGATTTTCAACACTATTTACTCTAAATGGAAATAAAAAGGTTCTATATTTAAACCTCAAACGCTTTGTTCATTGCACGAGCCTGATTTTATTTCCCGCTGTTTCCGTTCTTGCACGTCATTGGATGCCTGAATGATGTGCTCATGGTTTGAGATTGCTATATATTGTGTAACTTGCACACGTTTTATGTCATTTCTGCATCGTTGAGTGATGAATCGCAAAATATTTCAATGGTTTAAAGTGCTGGTGTTTTGTTTCTTACGGTCTTTGTTTGGACAGGCGCTAGCTTTGCTACTGCAGTCACACCGCAAGCTTTCCGTGTTTCTCGTGGATGAAGGTGTCGTGAAGAAGAAGCAGATATTCTCAGCAAGCCAACAGTATAAACACACAGGCCGTCACTTCTCCTCGCCACACACCGAGATGCTTATTTATGACCTTGTTTATGCTGGTTTGTGAGGTGACAAATTTAGCTGGCCTCAACTCTGCCTGTCCAAACATTGCTTAATAATTGAGGAATATTACAGGTTCAGAACCAGTTAAACTGATGGACAGCATTTGTGTTTATTAGCACAAAAATTATTTCGAAATCACCTTGTTTTCTTTTAAAAAGGCATGACGTTTAGCTCATAGTGAGGCACTTTTTTTTTTTAAGTGAAAAGTTAAGCGTATACATTTATAATAGCACTTATATTATTTATTTAGGCCTAGTTAAAACTGACAGCATTTGTACATAGTGTGTTGATTACCACAAAAAAATTGTTTTGAATTTTTAAAAATGTTACGGTGAGGCATTTACAATTTTTGGAGGATTTAAAGGCGAAGTTTAAAATTGTACACTTATTTGTTAAAGGGGTGGTTGATTATGATTTGACTTTTCTAACTTTAGTTAGTGTGTAATGTTGCTGTTTGAGCATAAACAACATCTGCAAAGTTACAACGCTCAAAGTTCAAAGCAAAGGGAGAT
This sequence comes from Vimba vimba, assembly GCA_022828995.1. Taxonomy (NCBI): domain Eukaryota; kingdom Metazoa; phylum Chordata; class Actinopteri; order Cypriniformes; family Leuciscidae; genus Vimba; species Vimba vimba. The sequence goes on along the minus strand of CM040824.1, from coordinate 2,516,359 downwards.
ATTTGCTTTTAAAGTAATCGCTTTTTAAGGACTACAACAAACGGCTGGTAGAGACTACACGAGCTTCCTCCCGGGTTAGTGACATCAGCAACCCTAGAATTTACATAAACCCCGCCCCCTGAACACGATTCATAGATTATCATGACAGAATATGCTAATCAATGACTAGAAGATAACTACACATAAGCTACATAAATTCATCAACTAACCATTCAGAAATGTCCTGTTGCTTCTACATGTTTCTCTTCTTCTTGAGTCTCTCCATCATTGTCTGACTTCGGTTTGAACATAAAAGGCTAAAGGTTTTTGAAATGTTCAGTGCATGTCTGCGTGAGGTAATCGGAACTGTTAACACACACACACACACACACACACACACACACACACACACACACACACACACACACACACACACACACACAAGCTCTTGAAGCTCCGCCCCCTGTGCCGGGAGCAGCAGCTCATTTGCATTTAAAGGGACACACACAAACGGTGTGTTTTTGCTCTCTCTCTAAAGTGACAACTTTAACATGCTGTATAAAAATATCTGTGGGGTATTTTGAGCTAAAACTTCACACACACACTCTGGGGACATCAGAGACTTATTTTACATCTTGTGAAAAGGGCATTATACCACCCCTTTAAAACTCATATATTATTTGAACTGTAGATATTTAAATCATAATTTTTTATAGTTTTTATGTTTTCATGTTCACACAGAAAAGCATGCTAACTTGCCAACTGATTACGTCACATTAAAAAAGCGATTCAACGTTCAAATTAACTTCCACTGTAAGTGTCTCATCATAACCTTGATTGTTATTTAAAGAGAATTTGGTGATCACATGATGCTGTTGATTTAGACGACTAAGAATATTTTTTTGAAGATAGTTTAGTTTAATAAATTAGTTGTTTTGCCCCATAATTCAATGAATGTTTTAACAAGAGTGTTGGATAAACATACTTGACTAAGTGTTGGTGACTGTTGGATAATGAATGTGTTTGTGTATCACGTCGCCATATATAATCACTAAATATAATCCAATATGACTCCTCAGGTGATGGCGTGAGCAATGTTGTGTATGTATGTTGTTTGTGAGCTTCACACTGGATCTAGATTGAGCAATGTTTTATCCAAATCGCTGTGTCATGGATCTGAGATCCACCATGTTGACCTAGTTGAACCAGTCTTCTAATGTTCGTGACTGAGCACTTTGGGTAATGACCATAAACCGGGCCTAAATTCTGTAACTCAAGCCTACATTTACACATAACCCTCACAACACATGTGTGTCTTTACTTAAAACCCACCCGACGCAGCACCTGTGGACGCCGTTTGGCTTATTGGAGATCAGTGAATTATTCAGGGATTTTCTTATCAATAAGAAATGCCGAAGGGCCACATCTGTGCGCTTGGTGTTTCTGGAGGATCTATTTCTGCCCGGCGTGTAACCTGACGCTGTTTCAGGAGTGAAACTTTCCACCACACCATCACCAGGGATGCTTGTCTAACGTGGGCCGTGATAACGGAGGCTCCCGGGAAGAGAACGCCACCGGGAACACATGCCGAATAAGAGCGCTGATACCAGCGGACAGGAACATCACTGATAATCTAATCTGTCACGGTGTCAGACGTGCACTGGGGTATAGAGTTGCTCGAGAGGTCATGGAAATGAAATAAAGTGATAAATGAGATAAAGTGCTATGACTGTGGCTGTTTTTATTGTATGGGGTTTGTTTATTTTTAATTGTTGTTCTATATTAGTGCCACGGTATAATTTGACAAATTGGAATGTCTGAGATGATAAAAAGGAGAAATCTTTTAAAAATCTAGTATTCTATCTTTGTATTCACATTGGGTTCTGACATTTTTTAAATACATTTATGTTTTGATAATATGTATATAATTATTATTATTGATTCATTATATTTTTTAAGCATATATTATATTAACATTGTATTATTATATAATTAGTGCTGTCAAATCAATTAATCTCATAATCTAACATAAAAGTTTTTTTGTGTGTTTATATATATATATATATATATATATATATATATATATATATATATATATATATATATATATATATATATAAACAGTAGCCTATATATACACATAAATTCATACATACATATACACACACATACAGTACAGTTTTATTTTATGGTTTATGATTCCTTGTCACATGACAATAAAATGGCTTCATGCATGTTAAATAATACCTTTGATTTAGCACACAGATTTATCATTATTCACTATGTTAATTATATATTGATAATTCAATATATTCACTGTAAAAAGTGTTCAGTTCACTTAAAAAATTAAGTAAACCCATTGCCTTAAAATTAAGTAAATAAACGTAATGCTTAATTGAAAAAATTAAGTTATGTGAACTTGACAATTCCACATTAGCCTACTTAATTTTTTCGATTAAGCATGAGGTTTATTTACTTAATAATTTTAAGGCAACAGTTTTCCTAAATTTTTTAAAGTTAAGTCAACTAATCATTTTTTTACTTAAAATAACACAACGGTTAATCCAAACTACTTATACACTTATAATGCCCCCGGTCGTGCTTCGAGAGCTCCTCATCTCACTGCTCTCTCGAGGCATCTCTGATTCATCATTCCCAAATATGGAAGTCCCGGAAGCGGCTGCCGGGCTCAGTTGATTGACAGCCGGGAGCGCGCCGGGGACGCCAGGACCAGAGACTTGCACAGCCGATCCACATCTCGCTTTTTCTAAAGAAAACGTGAGAGTAGAACCCGGATACCTTGTCAGAGGTAATAAATCGGTAAGAATGGCTCTGTCTCTGTCACATTTTCATTCTAGGTCGTTAGTGGGACGTTCGGGTCGCGCGGGTGGGAGGTTCTCACGGGAACGTGCGTGTTTTTGTTTGGAGGCACGCGCATTCGCTGGCAGGAATTTGGTTTGAACGAGCTGTATTTTCTGGTTTCAGTGGTGTGTGTGCGTGTGTGTGTGTGTGTGTGTGTGTGTGTGTGTGTGTGTGTGTCAGGGTGTCTTATCTTCTCACTAATTGCAGGATCTGTCAGTTGTCATATCAGTGTGTGCAGGCTGTGGGACAGAGATGACCAGACTGGCTCTTTACTTTCGCTCTGTTACACAAGCTACATTTAAAGAAGTGATGCTTTCAAACAACCCAGTAGTTCAGTTCTTATGTACTGTATGAAATGTTGCTGTCATAAATCAATAGGCTGACATACTCACCTTGTAGGCCTGTATATTAGCTATAGCTAAATTGTTTTAATTTTTTATATATGTATGTATGTATATATGTATATTATATATTAGTGCTGTCACTAATAATTCATTATTCATTTAATTCATAATTTATTTTTTCTGAAATTAAGCACGATTAATCGCTCCTAACATTAAAGATTTTAATATAGGCTATTTTTATATTGTAATAATTTCACATTTAATCTCCAAATTAATGTAGAAACAACATAAAGACAATAGACTATATTTTAAATATTTGTTTAATGCATCTTTTTATGAATTTTAGCCATTATAGGCATTCAGCATTACAGTATAATTGAAAGCTATCAATTTGGAAATTTATTAGGCTTTAAAAAATTGAATTTTTAAAGAATCTTCACGTAAACCCATTATACAAAATGCCATTTACCTGCGCTTCAATATATAAGGGCTCAATTCTTTCTATTGGCCCAGTCAGACCAGTTCAGATTTTTACTTGCATTGAAAATGCACAAAAAGTTATTGTTTACATGGTTTTTGACCCATGTAACCTTGTAAACAGTGCTTTAAGGTTTTTAGGAAGGTCTAACACAGAAATTGAATAAAGTTATTGCCACAGTCTTCACTGCATAAATTATAAATTAGATATAGATTGATCCTTATTAAAGCTACAAAAGTTATTCAGTTTAGAGCAGCGAGTGAGTGAATTTCTCTTTTTCTTTTTGTTCTTGATTATCCGACAGACCGAAGCAGGTTTATTAGGCTGCTGTCACTTTAAGACCTGCCGGATCTGACCGACATCCTATTTTCTCACAACTCTTTACGTTCATTTAAGACTTCATTTAACTAATTTAAGACCGTGCTTGTGAGGATAGGTTTAAAAGCACTTGCATGAATAAGATCATATATTGAAACACTGGCCAAAGGATAAAGGGAAAACTATGGAAGCTTGTTTCCGCCACAGAATAAAACATTTTAAAAGATAATTGCGACTTTTTATCTCACAATTGCGAGTTTACATCTCGCAATTCTGACTTTATTTCTCAGAATTGCGAGATATAGTCAGAATTGCGTGAAATAAAGACGCAATTGTGTGTTGTAAAGTCAGAATTGCGTGAAATAAAGCCAGAATTGCGTGAAATAAAGTCGCAATTGCGTCTTATAAAGTCAGAATTCTGACTTTTTTTCTCGCAATTGCGACTTTATATCACGCAATTCTGACTTTATAATACGCAATTCTGACTTTATAATACGCAATTGGGAGATATAAAGTCAGAATTGCATGAAATAAAGTCGAAATTGCGTGTTATAAAGTCAGAATTGTGAGATATAAACTATTCTGAAGTAAAAAAAAAAGTTTTTATTTTTTTTCCTTAGAATTGGACTTTATATCTCACAATTCTGAGAAAAGATGTCAGAATTGCGAGATATAAACTCGCAATTATGTGTTATAAAGTCAGAATTGCATGATATAAAGTCGTAATTGCGAGAAAAGTCAGAATTCTGACTTTATAAGAGGCAATTGCGACTTTATTTCTCGCAATTCTGACTTTATAACACTCAATTTCGACTTTATTTCATGCAATTCTGACTATATCTCGCAATTCTGAGAAATAAAGTCAGAATTGCGAGATGTAAACTCGCAATTGTGAGAGAAAAAGTCGCAACTATCTTTTAAAATGTTTTATTTTGTGGCGGAAACAATCTTCCATAGAAAACAGATGCTGTGTTAATTGAGTTAAATTGAAAAAATGAATGGTGTTTTGTAGCACGTGTGCTCCAGTCTCTTCCTGTATCCGGGTGAAGCATTGCTCTGCATTTAGAGTCATTCAGAAATAGATAACTGCATCACTCCTGAAATATTGCTTCAGCGCAGATCATGTTGTGCAGATATTATACTTTTAATGGCGGACAGACTAACCACACATATAGGCCAGCAAACGTGTTTAGTTTGACAACTTGCACTTACTCTATACCAGATGTTTTGAGAAATGTTGCTTTTGTTTAGTACTATGCACTGTAAAACTGTATTGTGATTTTAACTGTAAAAATGCTTCAGTAGAAACCTGTTAATTGGTTTACAGTAAGTTCCTTTTAAACATAAGGAGACTGTAATAGATCTAACCTTGCATTTCATGTAAATACAGTAAGATACTTTTTTTGAACAATTCATCATATAACTTCCATTGTAAAGCCATAAACTGGCATTCTCATAATTGAATGGTTACTCAGATTATTACAGCATTAGCCAAAAGTGATGTCCGGCCTAGGAAAATTGAAATCTTCACCCTTTATTCAAATATTATTAAAAGATTTTGAAAGAATATTGCATAATTGTGCTTGTTTTACACTGTAAAACGTGAACAGTTGGATTAACTTAAAAAATTACTTCAATTAGTAACACCTAAAGAAATTAAGTTTTCTCAACTTAAATTATCACGTTTTAACGTGAAATAATAATAACGCAATGAAACATTTCAAATTATGTCGACATAATTTTTGAAATCAAAGAAATTACGAAATCATGAGAACCAGCGAAATATGAATAACTGTGAGCTTTTCGTTTTATTATGCATATTTCTATGCATAATAAAATAAGACCTGTAGCTGTAGTTTGCCTTTTCCCCCAAACAATTTAGTCAGATAAATACTTCAGCCAAGTTTAGTGTTTTGTTCTTCCCGTATATTTAAAATATTTAAAAATATAAAATAATTTCCTCCTGGTTTAAAGGAACACGCCCACTTTTTGGGACTTTAGCTTATTCACTGTATCCCCCAGAGTTAGATAATCGAACTTGTAGAGTCATTAAAAACAAATACCCCCTCCGGATGTCACTTTTGGCCACTACTGCATGTTTCTTAAGAGTTTTTTGTTATTATTAGGTTTTTATGTTACATCTTATGTTGTTAAATGAATGTGTATTGCATTATTTTAGTGTCATAGTGTCTTTCTCTTTGCCATCTTTGTTATTGTGATGGTTGTCATCAGTAAATGCGTGACCTTGCTAACTCAGCAGAAAAGGGCTGCTGGATTTACCGGTTTAAAAACTACAGTTTTAGATTGTAAAAGTTTGTTCTGTTTACATTTTACTGTATTTTTAACAGGATGATTCTGGCATCCACAGCTGCCAGTTTGTGAAGAACGCCAGGATTATATCACCTGTGCTTCAGCTCTCGTCGTCACACGCTCAGGCTTATTCTGCCTCTCTGAGGCCCAGGTCAGGCATTTGGCAGGGCCTAGAGAATTCTCTAGAGAGATAACAAGATGACGTGAGCATTTCCACACCGGGTCACTATTAATTACTGCTGACGGGTGTCAGAGAGAGAGAGAGAGAGAGAGAGTTGCTCTTTTAGTGGCTACATGTTAAATGCAGCACATACGGCTCTTTTGTTGCTGTAATGTTCAGGTGAATGAATCCGCTGCTGGATCCTCAGTGCTGCTGTTGTAGGATTGTGTGACGGTGCTCAGGCTGTATGCAGGATTCTGATCTTTTGTGTTTGATTTACATTGTATCAGTCTTTCCTTTCCACTAATACTTTCTTAAAGGAGAAGTTCACTTTTAAAATGAAAATTCTGTCATCATATAATCACCCTCATGTTGTTTCAAACCTGTATGAATTTCTTTCTTCTGTTGAACAGAAAGGAAGATATTTAGAAGAATATCAGTAACCAGACAGTTTTTGGGTCCCATTGACTTCCATAGTAGGAAAAAAATATACTATGGAAGTCAATGGGACCCAAAAACTGTCTGGTTACTGACATTCTTCTAAATATCTTCCTTTCTGTTCAGCAGAAGAAAGAAATTCATACAGGTTTGAAACAACATGAGGGTGATTATATGATGACAGAATTTTCATTTTAAAAGTGAACTTCTCCTTTAACAGAATCTGAATTACTGTTCCAATATTTGCACGTAACATATTCCACGTTATAGATTCTCATTCGCTTTTTTAAAATGCATTCATAATGCATTCTTCAATAAATCAGAAAGAATAGTATTGAGCGTAGGAGTATAGTGATAGACTCTTTTTTTTTTTCTCAGAATTGCAAGACATAAAACTTGGAATTTTGAGAATTCTTTTGCAATGACCTTTTTATTTTTGTATTCAGTGGTGGAAACCAGGTTCAGTGCATATTGCATAGTTGTGCTTGGAGCCGATTTGTTTTATATGTGATAATGCAATAAAACTGAGAATATTTTCAAACCAAATTGTGGCAAATCATTTTATCTGATACATTTTGTTTAGTGCTTTGTTTTTTTACACATTTTCTTTCCTCATAATAATTTCCTCATATTTTGATGGCTTAATTCGAATTTGTAGGATCATTTTATATATATATATATATATATATATAATATTTTCCTTATTCCTTAAATTGTTCTTAAATTCCTTACATTTTTTCCTTAAATTTAATTTTTAAAAATGCATTTAATTTTCCTTAAATTCCTTAAATGTTTTCCTTAAAAAGTCCTAAATCCACTTAATTTTAATTTCTGATCTGATTTAATTTCTGATAAAGTGTTAAATTATATATATATATATATATATATATATGTAAAACATTTTAAGCACTTTAAAGATCAGAAATTAAAATTAAGTGGATTTAGGACTTTTTAAGGAAAACAAATTTTCACAACATGCTCCAGAATGACTAACTAAAAAATGTCAATGACAGAACAGAGTTAGTATTTGCTAATCAGCACCTCAGATGAGGTCATTTATTGACACATCTCAAGATATCAGCATTATTTTATGTTTTGTACTGTATTCTGAGATCTTTTGGAAAGGGATTAATATGGTGATGATGTTATGTAATGAAATACTTGGTGAACTGCTCATTTGGCCTCCTCTTGACGCTGTCGTAACCCATCGACTGTTGTGTTCCTGTTAGCAGATGAGCACTGAGGTGTGGTCGTGTGGAGAGCTGCCAGTGAACCCGCCACGCCTTCATACAGTGTGTGTGTGTGTGTGTGTGTGTGTGTGTGTGTGTGTGCACGCTAGATTTCCAGAAATAGTATCTAAAACTCTTTTTTCTATATTAATACTAATGTAATACTAATACTATAGGACAGTTCCTATATAACTACCCGGAGCGAAACCCCTATTGATAACAATGACTATTTTAAGTAATATGAATTATAACTTAAAAGTCAGCATGAAATGGAAGTTGCACTAGTCTATTGTGACGTATATCTGAGTGAAACGCTTCTGGAACAAGATCAAATGTAAGGGGCGGGGCTTGATTTTGTCTGTAGGGAATTGATTGGATGGTTGTGGTTTGCTATTGGCTGATCTCATGTGAGTGACAGGTTGCTCTGCCCTCATCATCAGAGAAGAGGAAGGGGAAGTTATTCTGATTCAAGATTATGAATTTATAAAAATATTGATGTGGATCATGGATAAATCATTAAGAATAAATACTGCAATATTGATTTGATTTCATGGTGACTTTAAGTAATACAGAAATGTTCTTCACATTGCCAACTCCAGGCTCATTCTTGCAACATTTTTGCAGAGACCTCCAAGAAAGTTAATAAATCTTCCCTCATAATTATTGTTGTCATGTTTCTGTGGGATACGTGCTGTCGTTTGACCGTTACAGGGAGCAGGGAGTGTTTTATTGAACTGACTGGTACTCCGGTCACGAAGTCCCAACAAATCAAAGCGCTTTCGCAGGCCGTAACCCTGGTTTGTTTATTTATTATTTTTTTGCCATAACAAACAGGTTGTCTGGAATTTTTCTTGGTGAGCTCTTCCACAATTATAACACTGACAAAAAATAAATAATAATAATAAATAAATAAATAAATACATAGATACATCCTGCATATAACCCAAACATAACAAAGAATGAAATTCTGATGCATAAATACCAGAGGAGTTAAGAGCATGAACCATCCTACAATAAGTGCTGTTCAAGAAACGTGCAGACTTTAATTTTAGTTTTAATTGATCTAATTGAGGAGTTAAAGGAACACGCCGACTTTTTGGGACTTTAGCTTATTCACCGTATCCCCCAGAGGTAGATAAGTCCACACATGCCCTTCTCATCTCCGTGCGTGCCGTAACTCTGTCTGACGCACCCACCGCTAGCCTAGCTTAGCACAAAGACTGGAGGTAAATGGCTCCAGCTAGCATACTGCTCCCAATAAGTGACAAAATAACGCCAACATTTTCCTATTTACATGTTGTCACAGCGTGTACAAATAACAAGGTCACATGAGACACAGCCATCTTCTAACCGTATACATACTGGGAACTATATTCTCAGAAGGCGAAGCGCGGAGTGATTTACTCCAACTCTGAGCGAACTCTCTGCTCCTCACCAGAGCCCGTCTACGGAGAGCCTGGCCACTCCCTATTAAGTCCTATTGTACCGAATGTTGGTTGTAGTTCCACCAGAGTTCCACTGGGGGCGATCGCCCATGAGTGCAGAATGAATGGGATTCTATGGCGTTAGACGGCTAAATTTGTCTCTTTCACCCGATTGGCGTTGAGAAATCTCAGATTTGATTGTAGGTTTTGCGAGTTCAACATGGGTTATAGGTCGAAAGTTGAATGAACGAGTACTTATGTCCTTTCGATTTCTTACAGGTTGAGTTGTTGTTGCCCATAACACACTAACATTCTGCTAATGAATGCTGATTGGTCAGTGAAGGACTGATTATGACCAGAGATACCATTTGATGTCTTTTAAAACAACAAAACAAAAACTCTTCTAGCACGTGTGTTTGCCTGTGTCAGCTGTGTTGTGTCTTTACCTGTCTCAGCTGTGTTGTGTGTTTGCCTGTGTCAGCTGTGTTGTGTGTTTACCTGTGTCAGCTGTGTTGTGTGTTTGCCTGTGTCAGCTGTGTTGTGTGTTTGCCTGTGCCAGCTGTGTTGTGTGTTTCCCTGTGTCAGCTGTGTTGTGTGTTTCCCTGTGTCTGCTGTGTTGTGTGTTTCCCTGTGTCAGCTGTGTTGTGTGTTTGCCTGTGTCAGCTGTGTTGTGTGTTTGCCTGTGTCAGCTGTGTTGTGTGTTTGCCTGTGTCAGCTGTGTTGTGTGTTTACCTGTGTCAGCTGTGTTGTGTGTTTACCTGTGTCAGCTGTGTTGTGTGTTTCCCTGTGTCAGCTGTGTTGTGTGTTTCCCTGTGTCAGCTGTGTTGTGTGTTTGCCTGTGTCAGCTGTGTTGTGTGTTTGCCTGTGCCAGCTGTGTTGTGTGTTTACCTGTGTCAGCTGTGTTGTGTGTTTGCCTGTGTCAGCTGTGTTGTGTGTTTCCCTGTGTCAGCTGTGTTGTGTGTTTGCCTGTGTCAGCTGTGTTGTGTGTTTGCCTGTGTCAGCTGTGTTGTGTGTTTACCTGTGTCAGCTGTGTTGTGTGTTTCCCTGTGTCAGCTGTGTTGTGTGTTTGCCTGTGTCAGCTGTGTTGTGTCTTTACCTGTGTCAGCTGTGTTGTGTGTTTCCCTGTGTCAGCTGTGTTGTGTCTTTACCTGTGTCAGCTGTGTTGTGTTTCCCTGTGTCAGCTGTGTTGTGTGTTTGCCTGTGTCAGCTGTGTTGTGTCTTTACCTGTGTCAGCTGTGTTGTGTCTTTACCTGTGTCAGCTGTGTTGTGTGTTTCCCTGTGTCAGCTGTGTTGTGTTTACCTGTGTCAGCTGTGTTGTGTCTTTACCTGTGTCAGCTGTGTTGTGTGTTTACCTGTGTCAGCTGTGTTGTGTGTTTACCTGTGTCAGCTGTGTTGTGTGTTTGCCTGTGTCAGCTGTGTTGTGTCTTTACCTGTGTCAGCTGTGTTGTGTGTTTACCTGTGTCAGCTGTGTTGTGTCTTTACCTGTGTCAGCTGTGTTGTGTGTTTCCCTGTGTCAGCTGTGTTGTGTTTACCTGTGTCAGCTGTGTTGTGTGTTTGCCTGTGTCAGCTGTGTTGTGTCTTTACCTGTGTCAGCTGTGTTGTGTGTTTACCTGTGTCAGCTGTGTTGTGTGTTTGCCTGTGTCAGCTGTGTTGTGTCTTTACCTGTGTCAGCTGTGTTGTGTCTTTACCTGTGTCAGCTGTGTTGTGTGTTTACCTGTGTCAGCTGTGTTGTGTGTTTGCCTGTGTCAGCTGTGTTGTGTCTTTACCTGTGTCAGCTGTGTTGTGTGTTTGCCTGTGTCAGCTGTGTTGTGTCTTTACCTGTGTCAGCTGTGTTGTGTGTTTACCTGTGTCAGCTGTGTTGCCGATGCCTCGAGAGAAAAGAAAGTGCAGAGCGCGAAAGCACCAAAGTGACTGAAGGATTGCCGTAAAGCTGTATCTCTGGTCGTACGATGTGTATGACGTCATTGACATTTTAAAATAATTTTTAAAGCAAATAAGTGACTAAAAAATCTAACACCCAGCAATGTGTCATTTCTTTGCATCTCCTTTCGAATACAACATTCAAATTACTAGACAAAAAATTATATCCTGAGAAAAGTGGATTTTGAGGGGTATAGCGCCATAGACCTCCATTCATTCTGCACTCGTCCTGTGAGCGCCCTCATGTGGAGCCAGAGTGGAACTGCACTCGTCCTGTGAGCGCCCTCATGTGGAGCCAGAGTGGAACTGCAGCCAGTTCAGAAGCCGGAAGTTTACTGAGAGTGGAAGTTCTTCCCTTATCAGACATTCTCTGCTCCTCATCACGGGGTTTCTCAGGCGCTGCGAGCAAATCACTCCGCCCAACTAGCAGTGCTTCGTCTTCTGAGAATATAGTTCCCAGTATGTATACGGTTAGAAGATGGCTGTGTCTCATGTGACCTTGTTATTTGTGCTCGCTCTGACTATACAAATCACAACATGTAAATAGGAAAATGTTGGCGTTATTTTGTCACTTATTGGGATTAGTATGCTAGCTGGAGCCATTTACCTCCAGTCTTTGTGCTAAGCTAGGCTAGCGGTGGGTGCGTCAGACAGAGTTACGGCACGCACGGAGATGAGAAGGGTATGTGTGGACTTATCTAACTCTGGGGGATACAGTGAATAAGCTAAAGTCCCAAAAAGTCGGCATGTTCCTCTAAGAAATGTCTTTCCCGGGTCTAAAAGCCGGGTGTGTGGGATCTCTAAGAATTGATAGACCTTTACTCTGCAAACGTGAGACATAAATGTTGTCAATGGTAGACAGATCACAACCTACGTCAAGTCAAGTCACCTTCATTTATACAGCTCTTTTAACAATATAGATTGTTTCAAAGCAGCTTTACAGTGATAATAGGAGATTACAGT
>CM040824.1:2496434-2498934 GCA_022828995.1 Vimba vimba | reverse complement strand
TGCAAGAAAAATGTGTTAAATTATTTTAATGCATTAAGGATTTTGAATTCATCACATGCTGTAACATATTAATAATATATATATACTGTATATATCTATCAAAGCTGATTGTACTTCAAATTTAAGGCAACATCTTTTTTTAACAGTATATATATATATATATATATATATTTATATATTTATTTATTTATTTATAAATTCAAAATCTTTGATACATTAAAATTATATATATATATAATTTTAATGCATCAAGGATTTTGAATTTATCATATGCTTTAACGTATTAATATACGTATTTAACGATATATATATATATCAAAGCTGATTGTACTTAAAATTTAAGGCAGCAACTGTCAGCAACAGTAAATATATACTTTTTTTTAACAGTATGTATATATATATATATATATATATATATATATATATATATATATATATATATACTGTTAAAAGAAAAGTTGCTGCCTTAAATTTGAAGTACAATCAGCTTTGATGTTTAAGCCATAAACTTAAATTACATTAAACTGGCGTAAAAAAAAAATTGTTGAATCTTGTAGAACTTCTAAAAAAAGTTGAAATTTGCTTAACTTATTTTAATGAGTTAAAACATATGGTAAAGGTAAACAAGGTAAAAACATGTTTTCATAACTTATTGATCTTGTGATTTTTTTTACAGTGTACATGTATAACATTTATTTGCTTGTTTGTTTTCCTCCATCAGGCAGAAATGGTGAACAATGCCCTGCAGATCCAGCGCTCCTTCCTGGAAATGTCCATGACACACCGAGAGCCAGCAAAGGTACAACCAAACCAACGTCTGTGTCACTGCATTTACATTTCAGCTGGCTGTAAACTTATGTGACATTGCACAGTTTTATGGTCTTGAAGTAATCTCTTGCCATGAAGTACTGTTAGCATATCTCACACTTGGAGTTTGTCATAATTTAAGCACTATAATATCAATGTTTAGCTTAGCTTAGAGTCTCTTCAGTAAAGGACTCGTGTGGCTCTGTCTGTGCAGTCTCAACAGATGCAGTTTTAAAGAGGTCAAATTATGCCCTATTTTTGGTTTTCATGCTCGCATGTTCAAAAAGCACATTATTTCCCCCCATATTTGACACTGTTGCAGCTCGTCTCTCTAACTGAATGTAGGGCGGGACTCATTTATATCCATTGGTTGTTGTTTGGGCCTCTGAATAAGACTGAGTATTTTCCTCCATATTCTCACTAGATCAGACTATATGAGCCATAAAAGAATATAGAATTCAACAAAAAACATGTATGCAAACTTTATTTTTGGCTAAAGCCCAAAGTATACTTTAATTTTCACACGAACGATTGCATGGAGCCGAACGCGTAACATCATGCATTTGGTAGCGTGCGCTTGACACAGGATCATCTTGTCCAGTGTCTGCGCTATTTCTCTCCACAAGTTATGACCAATAAAAATGTCATTGTACTCATTTAACGGTAGGGTTGGCAATGTCAGAGAGGCTAGCAATGGCATGCTAGCTTTGAAAGCATAGGATCCCACCCGCTTATTATTCTGGGAAGAAAAAATGTGCGAGCTGTGCATAAAGAGTACATGCATGTAGAAAACACTGCATGCATATAGTATTCACATACTATGCTGATGACGAAATTCACGTCACATGCATTGCACACAAAAGAAACAAAGCATACTTTGGGCTTAAATGCAAGCTTATGACATTTTGATTAAGATGTAGGAGGTCAAAAAAAGAAATATTGTTCACAATCAGATCAATAACGTATTTAGAAAATAGATATGCCGATTGTAAAGGAAGAGCAATGAGATTTGTCTTTATCTCCTCACCCTTATATTGCTCTAGATTTGTATGCTGTAATTTTTTTTCAAGGAACATTTTTCACATACAAATGTTCCAAATAGTTACTCCATGTCCTAACCAGACATGATGTGATAAGATGTGATGTGACAAGCAAATTGTCTGTCTACACCAGACATGATGTGACTATGAGACGCAATAAAATCAATCCAAAATCACAGCCAATCAAAAGAGCGTGTGGGTGGAGTCTCTCTGCAAGTGCACTGCACTCCCAGCCAATCAGAAGAGCATGTGGGTGGAGTCTCTGCAAGCGCACTGCACTCACAGCCAATCAGAAGAGCATGTGGGTGGAGTCTCTGCAAGCGCACTGCACTCACAGCCAATCAGAAGAGCATGTGGGCGGAGTCTCTGCAAGTGCACTGCACTCACAGCCAATCAGAAGAGCCTGTGGGCGGAGTCTCTCTGCAAGTGTACTGCACTCACAGCCAATCAGAAGAGCCTGTGGGTGGAGTCTCTCTGCAAGCACACTGCACTCACAGCCATTCAGAAGAGCCTGTGGGCGGAGTATCTGCAAGTGCACTGCACTCCCAGCCAATCAGAAGAGCCTGTGGGCGGAGTCTCTCTGCAAGTGCACTGCACTCCCAGCCAATCAGAAGAGCCTGTGGGCGGAGTCTCTCTGCAAGCTGGAAATTAGC
>CM040824.1:2471434-2491434 GCA_022828995.1 Vimba vimba | reverse complement strand
TTTGTGTCACACAAACACCACAGATCAATGCTGAGTCATGTTCAGCCACAAAACAGCAAATAAAGATGAATAAATACACAGCAAACACTGTCTCTCGCTTGCTTGATGAGGTTGAAGTCAGGTCAGCCGGTGTTTCATGCTACTGAATTGCACATGAATGTAAGTTCAACCAAAAACAAGAAGTGGTATTTTTAGTCCGGAGACTCATTCTCCCACCGAGCTCTTATGAAACGGACTGAAAGGGTGGACATGGCAACTGCTGGAACACAAGCGTAAATACAAAAACGTTCATTTAACAAAGGAAACAGTGTGTTCCCTCTCCTCCTTGTTGAGAGGTAAACTGTAAACATCGCTACGGGACCGGGCCTTACAAGGCGAGGGGATCCCATCATTACGGGCAGGAATGCCGAGTGGGAGGAGGTGAAGCTTTCATTGGAAAAAACGGTCCCACTATTAAAAGTCCGCTTGGGTGACTCCGGCTCCGTGCTTTTCTCTGTGCTTTGCTCTCAGGGGTCAATGACATCAAAACTTTAACGATCATCTGTCCTTAATGCGGAGACTTTTAGCTGATATGCATTTAATGGACACGTTTAAAATCTCATTGTTTACACTTTATTTTAAGGTGTAAGTACTATTAACATGTGCTTACAAAAAAAGGGTTCTACACAGAACCAAATATTTCTTGACTCAATTTTAAAGAACACTCTATGGGCTGCATCTAAAATCACACACTATATAGTAGGTGAAAAACAGTATGTGACAAAATAAGTATGTCTGAATTCACTCAGTACTCATAAAAGAGTAGATGAAGATACCCGGATGATCTACTACTTCTGGTGGGATTCTGAAGTGTGTATATGATGGACACTTTAATATCCCATGAGGCCACAGGAGAGAATGACAGTGAATCAACTGTAGGTCACATGATAAAGACAACATGGCGGATGTAATGCGTCCAGATTACATTCATACTGTATAGAACATACTTTTTTTAGCAGTCGTGACGTATTTACTTCTTCAAAATAAGTACATACTCAAGAGAGCATGTGATTTTGGACGCAGCGTTGGACTTGCATTGACTAGTTGGGTACTTGTATTTATATTGGATAAAAAATGTATCCGCCTCAATGGAGTGCATACGTTTTTTATGCACATTTTTAGAATTTATGCGCATCTTGCTGTTTCCAATCAATTTGCATAAAAATAGGTGGATGAAAACGAGATGCTATAGTTTTTATTCATATTTTGTATCAGTTTTTATTTTTATATTTAGTTTTCATTTTAATTTTTTTTTTTTAAAATTTTTCCGTCATTTTTAATAGTTTCTGATTTAAAAAAATCCAAAAAATGTATATAGTTGTTATTAAATTTTATTTCCCTTTTTTAGAGCTACACGATTCTGGATAAATTGAGAATCACAATTATATTTTTTTTTGCTTCAAACTGAGATCATGATTTCCCACGATGCTGAACACACAACTAAACAAAAATAACATGTAATTTACTAGAGGTTCTGATGCTGCAGTCTATTTAATGTTCAAATTAATCTGAATTAATTATTTTAAAAAAAGCTGTTTAAATAAATGATTCAATGACTCACTCATAAAGACTTCGCTTGTTTCATTACTGGATGAATCTGCGCTTTTGAAGCGAATCTGTTGAATGAATGATTCAATAACAAATACATTTTTTAACAGTCACATGTCGCCACCTACTGGTGTAATGATGTAAGGATTCAATCTTTATTTGAAGCTTTGAAGCTGAAGTTACTTTTTAAAGGTGATTTACTCTATTTTGATCACTACCGTAGACATCAGTGTTTATATCCGAACTATAAACTTTTATCCCAGTACTTCTGTGAAAATCTGAATTACTGTAAGACAGAAATAACAATACTGTGTGGTTAAAAAGACTGTTTGTGAAGCCGTTTCATACCTCTCTGGGTCAGATTTGAATGTTCGCTGATTGTACTTGTCAAAGGATGAATCGTTGTAATTTAGAAATAAGATCCGCATAGGTGTTCGAATTGAGATCACAATCTTTTAACGATTAATCGTGCAGCTCTGTTTTTTTTTATTTCAAGGACTTGTTTTTATATTTTTGTTTCAGTTTTAGAATATTATAACCCTGGTTTGATGTTCCACAAATGAATCTTAACCTTTGATTGATGGCTTTTCCTCAGACGGAGTTGGCCGACCTCCTCAGACCTCTCTCCGACCAGATCCACGAGGTCCAGAGCTTCCGGGAGAAGAACCGCGGCAGTGACATGTTCAACCACCTCTCAGCCGTGAGCGAGAGCATCCCCGCGCTGGGCTGGGTGGCTGTGGTGAGACCCTCTCTGTGGACACTCACTAACTCGCTGCATGCAAACATATTCATATATCATATGCAACAAGTTCTACAACCTGATCTGGTATCACCGAGGTGCCAGGGGGATGTTAAAGAGGTGGTTGATTATGATTTGACTTTTCTAACTTTAGTTAGTGTGTAATGTTGCTGTTTGAGCATAAACAACATCTGCAAAGTTACAACGCTCAAAGTTCAAAGCAAAGGGAGATATTTGCTTTTACAGAAATCGCTTTTTAAGGACTACAACAAACGGCTTGTAGAGACTACACGAGCTTCCTCCCGGGTTAGTCACATCACCAACCCTAGAATTTACATAAACCCCGCCCCCGGAACACAGTTTATAGATTATCATGACAGAATATGCTAATCAATGACTAGAAGATAACTACACATCAGCTGCATAAATTCATCAACTAACCATTCAGAAATGTCCTGTTGCTTCTACATGTTGTCTCTTCTTCTTGAGACTCTCCATCATTGTCTGACTCCGGTTTGAACATAAAAGGCTAAAAGTTTTCCAGTACATGTGTGTGTGAGGTAAAATGACACAAGCTCTTGAAGCTCCGCCCCCTGTGCCGGGAGCAGCAGCTCATTTGCATTTAAAGGGACAGACACAAAACGGTGCGTTTTTGCTCACCCTCAAAAAGTGACAACTTTAACATGCTATATAAAAATATCTGTGGGGTATTTTGAGCTAAAACTTCACACACACACTCTGGGGACATCAGAGACTGATTTTACATCTTGTGAAAAGGGCATTATACCACCCCTTTAATAATGTTATGTTTTGTCTCTTAGAAATGAACATATGACGGTAACCTGAGTTGACAGTAGCAATAGTTTAAACTTGAGTTGGGATGCGGATGTAAATTTATTTTCATTAGCAAAAACAGTAACATCTGTAAAAATTAACAACCTCATTTAAAAATAATTAAATATGCTGACTGGGTTAGGACTCTACTCTTATTAAAGGGGTCCTATTATGCCCTTTAACGAAGTCTTGATTTTGGGGTGTACTAGAATGTTCTCATGCTTGATTGTTCAAAAAACACATTCTTTTTCACATATTTTACATTATTACAGCTCCTCTCTGCCCAGACGTTAAACGCGTCATTTTCGATGAAGCCCCTCCTTCTGAAATATGAAATGTGCTGTGATTGGTTAGCTGGCCCAGTGTGTTGTGATTGGCAGCTCTTTAGCGCATGTTCGGGAAATGTCCCGCCCCTTCATAACCACAAGCTCTACTCGGATGTAAATATTAACCATGTTTAATTAACCAATATTAACAATTTCAAACCATTTTGAGCCCGATTCAGACCCTGACAGTGTTAACGAACAAGAGAATTGTGCTGAACGCATTTCAAGCACTGATTTCACAGGACGTTTCAGAGTGGTATGTTTTTGTTTTGTTTGTAATTTTCTTATAGATATGATTTTATCCACCATTTAATCATATTTGTCGGAAAACTATAGAAATACAAACAGTAATCAATCACAAAATCATGGATAATTTTCCTCAGGGGTGGTGAAAAAATTTGTAAACTTACAAAAAAGAGTCTTGCAAAAGCTACAGTAAACACTACATCAATACTGTAATGTTAGTTAGCAGGCTAGCGGAGGCAAAGCTTTGCCGTTTGGGTTACATCTATCATAGCAACTATATTTTCTGTAAAAAAAAAAGATCTCCCTTTGAATTGAACTGAGTGTCGTAACTTTGCAGATGTTGTTTATGCTCAAACAGCAACATTACACACTAACTAAAGTTAGAAAAGTCAAATTATAATCAACCACCCCTTTAAAAGTAACCTTCGGTCTTCCATGATATCATGCATTTGTAGATCATAACTACTGGTAAAACCATGCGTGGCACCTCATTACCGTAACCTTGTGGATTCTGTGGTATTTGTTATGAAAAACAGTAGCATAAACATACACATGCACAAAAACGGCAATAGCTTAATAACAAAAAATACTCTAATTATATTACTTTACTCCTTTAATACAGTTAGTACGTCAACATTAATAATATAATAAAATGCGATATGAATATCCCACATTTCTACCATAATACCACTTTTACAAATAGGGCCCTATTTTAACGATCTGAAACGCAAGTATCAAGCGCGAAACGCAAGTAACTTTGTGAGCGGATCTTGGGCGCTGTTGCTATTATACCGGCGGGATAAATGACTCTTGCGCCCGACGCAAATCTAAAATGTGTTGGTCTGAAGTAGCTTCATTACTCATAGGTGTGGTTTGGGCGTAACGTGAAATAAACCAATCAGAGCGACATCTCACATTCCCTTTAAGAGCAGGCGCGCTTGTTCCATGGCGGATTGCTATTATAACGGCGGATTTGCCAGGAGCGGTTCACAGCCGAGGAGACCGACGTTCTCTAAAACACAGAGAAGTGACATTGGGGATGGAGAAACACACCCAAATTAGCTTCGGTTAAACAGGTGTATGATAATTTGAGTAAATATGTAAGCTAGATTTATGCCTATTTTTTCACATCTTCATGGACACCACAATGATTTCCCTCATGTGGAATATTTTTCCTTGTAATAATGTATGATTTGCAAAAATGAAAACTGCTGCGTCTGTGTAGATGAGAGAAGCAAAGTGAATGTGCTACATTATGGCCAAGCATGCGCCCTTAAAATAGCATCTGATTAACGCGCCACTGACTTTAGACGAGGTTTCTCCTGGTCAGTGGTGGAATTGTTTTCTGAAACTGCAAAATAGCACCAGGGAACGTTTGCGCCGGAACACGCCTCCTCTTTTCGCTGAACCGCCGCCGGGAGCGCAAGTTCATTCCCTAATTTACCGACGTGCGTCTGTGGAGGGAAAAGTCCGCTGTGCGTCGGGTGCAAGATAGGAATGACACATGCGTCGGTGTACAAAGTCAATTGCGCTGGGTGCAAGATAGGGCCCATAGTGTTACTACAGTAAATTCATGGTTAATGTTGGTGATTTGTGGATTGAAAAGCCTTCAAACTGGATCTTTGTGTCCTGTCTCGCCAGTGAGAATGTCAGCGCTGTTTTATCTGGATTTAAACTAGTTTAATCCACAGAGACATTTGTGGTCATTAAAGGAGAACTCGAGTGCTTTTCACCGGATCTCACACTCGCGGTCAGCAAGTAAATGCATTCGAGTAGCGCTGTTTTGTTCCACTTTTTCACACCGATAGGAAACAATGTCTCAAAATGCAAGCATTTAGTCGCAGTCTAAAGCCATGCAAACTTTTATAACTGATCCAGAAAATACCTGGTTTGACTTTTTGAGTCTCTGCACATTCAGATTCAGGCATGGCTTGATACTGGAGATAAAAGCCCATCAAATAAACTTCAAACAATATCACATTAGGCATATTTTCTTTGATTGTGACCTCACACAAACCATATCTGAGAGGACCACCAAACTGATTTTGTATTATGTAAACTCTTCTGATGTCTTCATGCCGTGGACGGCTGTATCTAATCTCTGCAATGTGAATTTGGACTGAGACAGATCTGGACTCCATCATTTTCTGCTTTAAACTACTGCATCTGTTTACAGCAGAGGTTCAGAGCCTCAGTACTAGTGCTTTACATGAAACTGATCTTTTATTCTGTGCTTATTATTTACTTTTTATGAGTGCATAAGCTCCTTTGACCATCTTTTGACCCGTTGTGTTCTCGCTCTCTGACATGCAGTGTCAGAAACCAGGGCCGTACGTGAAGGAGATGAACGACGCCGCGATGTTCTACACCAACAGAGTCCTGAAAGATTACAAAGACACGTTAGTGGATTGTTTTTGTATGTGTTTAGTTCAGTTTGATATGTTAAATAGGGATGCATGATATATCGGCCTCCATAATGGTATCGGCCGATATATGTTCATTTTTAATATTATCGTTATCGGCCCGATAAGAAAATTTGGCCAATGTATTAAAGCCGATAAATAATGTAATATTTCCTTCAGCTGAGACACTTCAGATACGCACTGTTCAACATGATGCTTTTAAATTTGCTGAAATATGATTGGAATCACTTCAAAAAGGAAAATACAGTTCAGTGCAACATGTGCAGCGAATAATCTGTCATATCAACTTCATAAAATTATAATGAGAACATTATAATTGTGTGTTTGGGACATGGATTTTAATGGTGAAACTTTTTTGTAATCAGGCTCTCAAAACAATTATAGAAAATTTTGGATTTAGATTTATCGGCAATATATCGGTTAT
Source organism: Vimba vimba (assembly GCA_022828995.1). Lineage (NCBI taxonomy): Eukaryota > Metazoa > Chordata > Actinopteri > Cypriniformes > Leuciscidae > Vimba > Vimba vimba. The sequence goes on along the minus strand of CM040824.1, from coordinate 2,484,855 downwards.
TGGTTTTCAAATATAAAGAGTTATCGGTATCGGGCAAAATGTTCATATCAGTGCATCCCTAATGTTAAAGAGAAATTACTCTTACATGGTGGTTCTTCGAGGAGCATGCATAGTAAATTTCCCTCACATAAATATTTGTTTTGATATTAAAAAATGATTTATTGATTTGATGTTTCTTGTGTCGACCCCAGCGACGGCCGTCATGTGGAGTGGGTGCGTTCCTATCTGAGCATCTGGACTGAACTCCAGTCCTACATCAAGGAGCATCACACCACTGGCCTCGTGTGGAGCAAGACTGTGAGTGACGCCGCAACGTCTTTGTGTTCTGGAAGTACCAATCGATATTATTAGCCGATGTGTGACCCTGGACCACAAAACCAGTCACATGGGTCAAAATTTAATAAATAAGCTTTCCATTGATGTATGCACTGCAAAAAATGCTTTTCTTAGAATTTCCAGTCCAAATATCAGTAAAATGCCATAAGATTTTTAAGTTTTTGCTTAAAACAAGCAAAATTATCTGTCCATGGGGTAAGAAAAATAATCTTGCTTCTGTTTGAATATTAAGATTGGACAGATAATCCCCATGGACAGATCATTTTGCTTGTTTTAAGCAAAAACTCACTTAATTTTGATTTATTTCCCCAGAAAACAAGACATAATATCTTATGGCATTTTACTACTTTAGTGAATGCATCTTGATTTAAGAATTTTTTTGATATTTGGACTGGAAACCAGACAAAAATACTAAGTAAGAAAAGCATTTTTTGCAGTGTGGTTTTGGAGGTTTTGGCATTCCCGACGGACGCATCCAACAATTACATGTTAGGTAATAGTTTACCTAACATATCTAATGGGAAAAAAGGGTTTGTGCTTCATGTCTTTAAAATGAGTATGTCTGCTTACTATGTTGAATAAATGGAAAAATCATATAACTGATCACCGTAGCTAACAATTATATTAAGATTATTTTTAGACAGATAATTTTGCTTATTTTAATTTAATTCCCCCAGAAAACAAGATATAATATCTAATCTAATTTTACTTATCTATTCTTATCTTATCAATTTTTAGATATTTGGACTGGAAACCAGACAAAAATACTAAGTAAGAAAAGCATTTTTTGCAGTGTGGTTTGTTAGGATATGATCATATTTGGCCGAGATACAACTATTTGAAAATCTGGAATCTGAGGGTGCAAAAAAATCGTCTTTAAAGTTCACGTCCATTTATGTTCACGATTCACTCACAAAAATAAATGTTTTATGTATTTACGGTAGGAAACTTACAAAATATCTTCATGGAACATGATCTTTACTTAATATCCTAATGATTTTTGGCATAAACGAAAAATCAATAATTTTGACCCGTACAATGTATTGTTGGCTATTGCCACAGATAAACCCGTGCGACTCGAGACTGGTGACGTGATCCATGTTAAACAGGGATGCATGATATATCGGGATCACCGTACTAATAATCTTATTTAAAAAACATTATAGTGTACACCGTTATATTAAGTAGTTCTGGAACTTTTGGGGATGTCAAACCTTGTCTGAAATAGTGTGTGTGTCAGACAGAAACCTGAGAGCCGTCACTGACTGTGTGTGTCAGCTGTCCCTCCCGCTCTGTGTGTGTGTGTGTGTGTGTGTGTGTGAAGGACTGTGTGCTGCGGACAGGTGGTCATCTGGGTCTTTTTGCATGGGGGGTTTACCATAGAAATGCCCCCAACAAAAGCCTAGTGTGTGTCTGGCTTACACACCTGCTCTCACACACACTCCTCGTAACTCAACCTCTCTTCTCATGTACTCCACATTATACCTCTCCTTTGACTTCAGTAAATATCCTCACACATCAAACTCCTGCTTCACTGTATTGTCTCGCTTTTCCACTTCCTCTAACAGTTTGTTTAAGTACCTTTGCCTTTCCACCTCTTCACAAGGCATTGACCTTTAGGGTCAGAGGTCGAGCTGCCCAACGTATGCCGAACATCAGCACAAGTATTGGGATTATAAGTGTGTGTGTTTGCACAAGACAGCAAAAGATGAGTGTGCAACAGTTGTTTAAGTGGCTTAACCGTGTGCAACTGTCAATGGCAGCTGTGCTGACGATGTGAAACAGGCGTAAGTGTGTCGTCAGGGTCACACAACACACACACGGCCCGCGCTAATTGTGCTTTTTTGTTAAATAAGATTATCCCAGTTGTGTCAGAAACACATGAACTGATATGAAGATCAGGATCATGGAAACACTCATCGAGGATCACCAGGATTCAGTTAGACATCTTACAGCACATTTTTGACTGATATTTATTGTGATATTTAATATTTTATAATATGCATAGAGAGAGTAGCAGTCAGAGGTTTGCACACACCTGCTCGTTCATTATTATTTGTTTCTTCTTTTCAATATTCCATACTCATTTATAATTTACAATATACAGATGTTCATACACATTTATGTTCAAATTTGTATATCAAACAAGTTTCATGTAATTGAACGCATTAAAACATTGACAAGTTTACCCATATTACTGTATGATGTTTATGGAGAAAAATGTATATAAATGCACAAATATTTATATATAAATATTTCTGCATTTATATAAAATACTAAAAAAAGTATATTAAATATAATATATATGTGTGTGTGTGTGTGTATATATATTTATTTATATATATATATATATATATATATATATATATATATATATATATATATATATATATATATATATATATATACACTACCGATCAAAAGTTTTAGATCGGTACGATTTTTTATGTTTTTAAAAGAAGTCTCTTCTGCTCACCATGGCTGCATTTATTTGATAACAATAATAATAATAAAAAAAGTATTATTGTGAAATATTATGACAATTTAAAATGATTGTTTTCTATTTTAATATATTTTAAACTGTAATTTATTCCTGTGATCAAAGCTGAATTTTCAGCATCATTACTCCAGTCTTCAGTGTCACATGATCCTTCAGAAATCACTCTAATATGATGATTTGATGATCAAAAAACATTTGTTATTATTATTAGTGTTGAAAACAGTTGTGTACACATTTTTTTTTTCAAAAGAACAGCATTTATTTAAAATAGAATCTTTTCTAACATTATAAATGTCTTTACTGTAACTTTTGATCAGTTTAACTCATCCTTGATGAATAAAAGTATTGATTTATTTTATTTCTTTCCCCCAAAAATTAAATTAAAATTCTTACTGACCCCAAACTTTTGAACGGTAGTGTTTAATGTTACAAAAGCTTTCCATTTCAGATAATGCTGTTCTTTTGAACTTTCTATTCATCATAGCATCATGAAATAAAAATTAAAAAAACTGTTTTCAACATTGATAATAATCATAAATGTTTCTTGATCATCAAATCATCATATTAGAGTGATTTCTGAAGGATCATGTGACACTGAAGACTGGAGTAATGATGCTGAAAATTCAGCTTTGATCACAGGAATAAATTACACTTTACATATAATCACATAGAAAACAGCTGTTTTACATTCTAATAATATTTCACAATATTACTGTTTTTGTTTGTATTTTAAATCAAATAAATGCAGCCATGGTGAGCAGAAGAGACTTCTTTTAAAAACATTAGAAATCTTACCGATCTAAAACTTTTGACCGGTAGTGTATATATATATATATATTTTGGAGGACTGCAACATTTCTTTGCCTTGCTTTTTAGAATAAATAAATATATATACTAACACACACAAGACATATATATATATATATGAAGAGTTCAGATGCAAAAACGTCTAAGTGTCATTTAAGTGAAATTACTGAACTTAAATATACAAGCTTGATAAAAATGATCATTCTAGAAGAAATGAATCTGTTGCCTCATACTCCGCCTTCTGGAGTGAAATGGCCATTGCAAGGAACTTACCAACACACGGTTACAGTTTAGTTGCTGTACCTTCTTAAGATATTCAGCCATGTTGTTAAACAGTATAATAATAAAGTGTATATATACTGTATATATAGGGGACTAACTCTGATGTTCTCAACAGGGTCCTGTAGCCCATTCCTCACAGTTCAACGCTCCTCCTCCTCCTCCTCCTCCTCCTCCAGTGTTCATGGATAGTAAAGCGAGCGACAGCACAGCTCAACACTCGGCTCTGTTCGCACAGCTCAACCAGGGCCAGGACATCACTAAAGGTGGGCCGGAGACCTCCACCAGTCTCAGACACACTGTCCCGCCAGCAAACGTCACGTCAGGTGGTGTGTGTGTGTGTGTTCTTCCTCCAGGTTTAAAGCATGTGTCTGACGAGCAGAAGACGCATAAGAACGCCAGCCTGCGCTGTCCGGGAGAGAGGATCCACCGGGAGTCTCCGGCCAGGAGTCAGGAGCGGAGACACTCCCCAGTGCTGGAGCTGGAGGGGAAGAAGTGGAGGGTGGTGTGTGTGCTCTCCTCTGCTCTCCACGTCACACTAATGCACACACTCTCCTGCTACAGTCACTGCTGAAACACTGCAATACATGTGCAAAACAGAATCTATACCACAATGCAATGCACTTGACATTATTATTATTATTTTATTATTATTATACAAAGCCATTTAGGCATTATCTTTGAAATGAAAATGCAAACTAGCAATTTACAAACAGAATAAGATATTATATTATATTATATTATATTATATTATATTATATTATATTATATTATATTATATTATATTATATTATATTATATTATATTATATTAGAATACACATTAATACTTTATTATTATTATAACATTAATAATAATAATCAAATGTATTATTATTATTATAGTTACCATGGTGGTTATTATTATTATTATTATTATTATTACTACTTTTTATATATATTATGTTATATTATATTACAGTTAAGAAGAATACATTATAATAATAATTCTTATTCTTACATTAATAATAATAATTATAGTTAGCATAGTGGTTATTATTTGTATAATGTATTCTTCTAAATGTACAGTATAGTATAATATATAATAATAGTAGTTGTAATAATAATAACCACTATGCCATCTATAATTATTATTATAGTAATTATTAATACTACTAGTATTTTAATTATATTATATTGTTAAATGATATATTAAGAATACATTATAATAATAATTATTATTATGAGATAATAATAATAATTATTAATTTTATAGTTGGCAATGTGGTTATCATTATTGTTATTATAAATAATTATCATAGTTTGCATAGTGGTTATTATTACCTCTATTATTATATATTATTATGTTATAGTATATTGTATATTTAGAAGAATGCATTATGATGATAATAATAATAGTTATTATTACTATACCATTTTCTCAATAGAAAGATATTTAGAAGAGCTTAACATGTTTTATAAAATAATAATTCTCAGTGGCATAGGACACATTTGAAAGTGCAAGATATTCATTATATTCATATTCATATAAAAATAATGATTATCTCCCAACAAGTGGCTTGGATGAATGTAGAAATGTATATAATATGGTAACACGTGTAATCTGTGCTGTCGTACCCTATAGCTGTATCATCACTAGAGTGTGTGTGTGTGTGTGTGTGTGGGTGTGTGGCCTATAGGAGCACCAGGATCAGTCACATGACCTGCTGATAGAGGACACCGAGCTCAGACAGGTGGTGTACGTCTTCAGCTGTAGCCGCTCCACACTCCAGATCAGAGGGAAAGTCAACTCCATCATAGTGGGTAAGAGGAGCTCCTCAAACACCAGCTGCTCTCATTCATAACGCTATCATCCACTCGTGTGTGTGTGTGTGTGTGTGTGTGTGTCCGCAGACAACTGTAAGAAGCTCGGGCTCGTGTTCGACAGTGCGGTGGGCATCGTCGAGATCATCAACTCCACAGACGTTCAGCTTCAGGTTAGATGGAAACGTGTACATGAGTTACAGATCTGATCTGTGAGTGATCTGTGATGTTGATCTGTGATATGAATTATGGCCATAACTGCGAGAATCAATAAAGAATGTCCTTGTCAACAAGCGCCATGCTGATATTATTGCTTTTGCTTCATTGGGAGCCAGAAGACGAATATTGTGACATTGGAAATCCTCATGTCCTCTTCTCATTTGTCTCGGCTGAAGGACTAAATGTCCTTTCTACACTCCATCAGAGACTCTGTTAACTCATTTTATATGTGGAATACTGTCCTTTCCTTTGTTGAGACTGTACCTTCATTGGAGATTTGGAGGACCAATATTTTATGACATTTTTGCCTGGTCCCTAAAAATACAAAAAGTACCTGCACGGTGGAAGCAGTCTACTCTGATTCCATTGCCAAAAAAGCAGAATGCACAGTTATTAGATGATTTTAGACCTGTGGCGCTCACATCCTTAGTGATGAAATGTTTAGAAAAATTAGTTAAGAGAGAAATTATGCACAAGACTGAGAGTTCTCTAGATCCTCTTCAATTTGCGTACAGAAATAAACAAGGCGTAGAGGATGCTGTCGCAACTCTCTTACATTTAGTATTTCAGCATTTAGAGAAGCCGAAAACTTTTGTTAAATTACTTTTTATCGATTTTTCATCTGCCTTCAATACTATTCAGCCACATATTTTAATTGACAAACTCATTGAAGAATTTGGGTTGGATTTGTATTTGGTAGGCTGGGTTTTAGATTTCCTTGTGCAGAGAACACAGAGAGTCAAAGTAAACGACTGTTATTCTGAATGGTTGGTGTCATCGACTGGGTCACCTCAAGGGTGCGTCCTCTCTCCCTTATTATTTATTTTGTACACTAATGCGTGTAAGAGTAGTTTTGGAAATAGGCACATCTTAAAATTTGCTGACGACTCTGTAATCGTTAGCTTATTAAGTGAGGTGGATTCTACGCATGGTCCTGTGGTTGAGGATTTTATTGTTTGGTGTCAGAATGCTTTTTTAAAACTTAATGTTCTGAAAACTAAAGAGATGACTATTGATTATAGATTGAGGGGGAAATCAGTTGATGAGAAGCAGATAAGTATTAATGGAGCGGGTATCCAGAGTGTTGAACAGTACAAGTATTTGGGTACTGTATTAGATTGTAAATTGACGTTTTCCGCAAATACTGATGCTTTGTGTAAGAAGGGGCAGCAAAGATTGTATTGCTTACGGAAACTGAGGTCATTTAATGTGGATAAAACATTGATGTGCATGTTTTATAGATCCTATATTGAGTCGGTTGTATCCTTTTCATTGTTGTGCTGGTTCAACTCTCTGAATGTGAAAAATAAAAACCGTATTGAGAGGATGGTAAATCAGGGAAACAAAATAACAGGGAGGAAGCAGATGACTATGGCTCAGTTATACCATAGACAGGCTTTGGGTAAAGCCGAGAACATTTTGTTAGATGATTCTCACCCCTTGTATTCTGAGTTCTATCTTCTCCCGTCTGGTAGCCGGTACAGAACTCCGCTTAGTAAAACTAATCGGTTTAAAAATTCATTTGTCCCCTCAGCTGTGAAGTTTTTAAATTCTAGGTAAATGTATTTATTGGGTACTTTCTCTTTTCTCCTATTTTTGTGTATGTGTGAGTGATACTGTTTTATGTGTTTGCCTGTTTGCTGCAACCAAATTGCCTACGGGAAATGAATAAAGATGAACTGAACTGAACTGAGATTTGACCCCCCCCCCCCCCCCCCCTCCCTTTTTTTTTTTTTCTTTTTTCTTTTTTCTTCTGTTTGTTTTTTTGTGGGATCATTTGGGATTGGTAAGGTTAGAGTGTTCTCTATATTTGTATATTTTTTCTTCATTTATTTCTATGGATGTTAAAAAAGAAAAACAGCAAGATGTGATGTTTTTCATATATGTCGTGCACATAGAAATATACATGAAAAAATGTCCTTGTCAACGTTTAACATGATTGTTAAATAGAGCTGTGGTTTGCATATGTTGATTTTGAAGAGACGTTCACATACATAAATTACACCATCATACATCAAATTTCAATTTTATGTGCTTAAATAGCATGAGTTGCTAAGGATTATAATATTGTCAAATTCATCAACTACATACACCACCATTCAAAAGTTTGATTATAAATAGATTTTTTTTTTTTTTTTTATAAAAGATGCATTAAATTGATCAGAAGGGACAGTAAAGGCATTATAAATGTTTCTTGATCATCAAATCATCATATTAGAGTGATTTCTGAAGGATCATGTGACACTGAAGACTGGAGTAATGATGCTGAAAATTCAGCTTTGATCACAGGAATAAATTAGTTTACTATATATTCACATATATAATGATAATAATACCTCACAAATTTTATTTTTGTATTTTTTATAAAATAAATGCAGAAAACAACCGACCCCAAACGTATGCAATCAGACTTATGTAGCTTGTAATTGTAGAACTCAATTGTACTATAAAATGAGCTTCTCTATTGTATATTTAGTCACCAAATGAACAAAACGTAATATAACTTGTGTTTTTGTCTCTCAGGTGATGGGAAAAGTTCCTTTAATTTCCATTAACAAGACTGAGGGCTGCCATGTGTATTTGAGCCGGGATTCTCTGGACTGTGAGATAGTCAGTGCCAAGAGCTCCGAGATGAACATCCTGGTTCCCGAGGGAGAAGACGATTACGTGAGTGTATTTACACTGGAAATATCTAAAGAGGTCCTTCATGCCCTTTCAGGCTCTACTAGAACAGGTTTTCCTGCTTGAATGTTGATTATTTTCCTCATATTCTCCATTGTTGCGGCTCCTCTCTTCCCAGTCTGTCAGTAACGCTCTGTTTACTTCCTGTCTCTATGAAGCCCCTCCTTCTGAAAAGCACACTGTGCTCTGATTGGTCGGCTGGAGCAGTGTGTTGTGATTGGTCGAGCGCTTTGAGTGTGTTTGGGAAATGTCCCGCCCCTTACCATAACCGTCAGTTTAACACACTACTAACTAACTCAACCAGGCCCCGCCCCTTTATTCTGCACATTAATTATTATAATGAGGAATATTGTGACGTGTTCGATCCCGGAAGAAACTCAAGACTACAATGGAGGCGTTTCAGGAGTTCAGAAACACTGACACTGATATAGAGAAGAACTGGAGATTATTCATCCTCAAACAACAACATAGTTTTAAAAAGTATAATAGGTCCTCTTTAATAAATGACTTGATCATGGTAAATAATAACATGATACACAATGTCATAATGTTTAATTGCACAGATTTACATTTAAACACGAGGGGAAAAAACTCTCATCAGCATTAAATGTTCTTATTGAAGTTATTGTTCATGCATTATCTGACTGATATCTCCTCATGTTGTCAACAGAGGGAGTTTCCCGTCCCGGAGCAGTTTAAGACGGTGTGGGACGGGTCCAGTCTGGTGACAGAGCCCACGAAGATCGCCGGGTGATTCTCTCCCAGCTCGTCATCTCGTTCCTATTACCCAGAATCCTTCATGCACTTTCACTGTATCACTATGTGAACTCAAACGTAAGAATTCATACATTGTGGTCGTGCGAGTTGTAGTTTTAGGGTAATTTTTTTTTTTAAATTAAGAGCAAAATATGAGCAAAAAATTCCATTTCCCCAAAACAATCATGAAACATTTAAATAAATTAGTGTTAGATATTTTTCTCCTTAAATTTAGCAGCAATAAAAATAGATTATTACTACAAATAGATTATTAAAAATTGATTATTAGATTATAATTTGTACACATTATGTATTATATAAATGATTGCACTGCATGGCACCATTATGTGTGAATATGGGAATTTTTCAGTCAACGACTCAAAGTACGAAATCAAAACTAAAACTATAAAACATTTTAGGTTAGCTGGAATAAAATACAATATTTTAAAAAACTAATATATATATATATATATATATATATATATATATATATATATATATATATATATATATTTATATATATTTATATATATTTATTTATTAAATGAATAAATATATATATTATTTATTAAATATTTTTTATTTTTTTATTTTTCAGCCAGTTGCCAAGGCAAGATTTCTTATTCTCATTTAGTTTAACTTTATGTAGGCCTACTAAAATAACTCAAATTAAAACTGAAATAAATAATAAAACTATATAGACATACAGACAAAAAAGAAAAACAGAAAAATTACTAAAACTTAAAAAAAAAAAAAAAAAAAAACATTACAAAAATAATCAAAATATATGTAAAAGCTATAATAGTACCCGAATGACACTAAAATAACACTCAGTAATTTTGGATCATTCTTTTGTCCATAGCAATGTATTTTTTACATTTAATTTTTGAAAATGTAATCAATTTATTAATGTTTTATTTTATTTTTGTCTTTGAAATGATATAGTACTTTGAGTTGATGTCATAAATTCTCATGTTAAATACATTTTGGTTCCGTGTAGTAATATTAAAATATATATATTAGGGCTGTCAAAAGATTAATCGCATCCAAAATAAAAGTTTGTGTTTAAATAATATATGTGTGTGTACTGTGTATAATTATTTTGTATATATAAATACACACACATGCATGTATATATTTAAGAAAAATGTGTTATTTATATATAAAAAAATATATATTTATATATAATATAAATGATATATAAATGTATACAGTATATGTATGCAAATATTTCTTAAATATATACATGCATGTGTGTGTATTTATATATACAAAATAATTATACACAGTACACACACATATATTATTTAAACACAAACTTTTATTTTGGATGCGATTAATCGCGATTAATCTTTTGACAGCCCTAATATATATATATATATATAGATATACAAGTATATTTAGCTACAACTCATCTTTATAGGGAAACCACTCCTTTGTGTTTCGCGCGTCACATTTGACATTTCCTTCAGTTTATCCCAGTTTCAGTTCATAACTCTTTTCTTCTGCATGAAACATGTTTATTTGGCGAGATGAAGTACATCTTCAGGCTTTGGACGCAGACTGTGTGAAATCAAGTGTTAAATGGATCTTTTACAGTCAGATCAGGCCTTTGTTCTGCAAACGAATGAGTGCCTTCGGGGGTATTTTTATAAGGTTTTATATTATTTTAATATAGTTCAAAAATAACATTGCTTAATTTTATCATAATCTCAGACAATCATCTGAAACTGACTCCTGTATGTCAGATATGTTTGTGCTGCGTTATAACATCAAAGAGGACCTATTCAATCTTTCTTTAGTGTGTAATGTTGCCGTTTGAGAATCGAACACGTCACAATATTCCTCATTATAATAATTAATGCGCAGAATAAAGGGGCGGGGCCTGGTTGAGTTAGTTAGTAGTGTGTTAAACTGGCGGTTATGGTAAGGGGCGGGACATTTCCCAAACACACTCGAAGCGCTCGACCAATCACAACACACTGCTCCAGCCGACCAATCAGAGCACAGTGTGCTTTTCAGAAGGAGGGGCTTCATAGAGACAGGAAGTAAACAGAGCGTTACTGACAGACTGGGAAGAGAGGAGCCGCAACAATGGAGAATATGAGGAAAATAATCAACATTCAAGCAGGAAAACCTGTTCTAGTAGAGCCTGAAAAGACTTTGTAAAAGAGCATAATAGATCTCGTTAAGTAAATGCGGCTGATCAAACTTGTTTCCTAGTTGTTCTCAGTTTTACATCTGCCTGTAAATGTACATGCTTTAAATGTTTGTTCCACAGGAAGGTCTTGAACTCTTTGAATGTTTGCCAACATGTGTTAATATGTAGCATTCTTCAGTCCTTAAGAGGGAATTATGTTACATTTACTTGGTCAGTAAATAGTCCTCATTTAACTAAACATTAATGCACATTTATAAATGATGCATAAACACAGTAGAACGTGAACACTGTACTAAATCACACTGTACTTTATAAGTATTTTCACATGAATTTAATCAAATAAAGTAATCATGAACCTGTTACACTGGTATTTGCATGTTTTTGGCATGTTTATCGTCTCCTTGATATAAACTTTATAACATTTAGTTGTTCTGGAGCAAATGTTTTAAAAAATGGGGTCTGGGACCCAAAATGTGTTTTTAAAGCTGTCAAAGATAAATTGTGCAGATATTAATAATAATAATAATAATAAATGTATTTTGTATAGCGCCTTTAAAATTGCTTTCTCAAAGCAAGCACAACAATATAAATTAAAACACAAAGTAGAGAGAGAAAAAAAAATATAACGCAGAATAAATAAACAAAATAAAATGCAAAATTAAAAGCAATCCTGAAATAAAAAGTTAAGACTTGATTTAAAAATGATTAATGAATAATGTTTAGCGTAATAATTTGCTCACATTCACCAAACTTGATATTACCGTTTCATTCTGCTTTCTAAAGAATGATCAGAAATCATGATTTTTAATAAAATTCTGATTATTTTATTGTATTGACAGGACTAGTTTTCATCAGTATGGCAAAATAAAAGTTTTGTGGAAAAAAAACCCCTCACAAAATTAATTGTTTAATTTTTATTTCTTAATATTTTTCCTCGCACAGGGTTTTTACACGTAAACAAATATAACCTTCGCAATGGGATCATCAAATTTGGCATTAATTATGAATGCATGAAAAAAGAGTGGATTTGTCAGCATTTGCTCTTTAGATTCTTTTGCTGACATTAATGAGCAAACAAGAACAGAATGTGAAGTATTCTGGAAATCTGAGGAAATACAAAATATAAACTACCTTAAAGTGATAGAGCTTATGTTTATTAATGTGACACACCATTCAAAGATATAGTCGGATTCTATAAGCACAGCGTTCATGATTCATCGGAGACAGTAAACACACTCCGCCCTCTGCTGGCAGACACGAGTCATTACACACACTCTGCCCTCTGCTGGCAGACACGAGTCATTACACACACTCTGCCCTCTGCTGGCAGAAACAAGAGTCATTACACACACTCTCTGCCCTCTGCTGGCAGACACGAGTCATTACACAACATACTCCGCCCTCTGCTGGCAGACACGAGTCATTACACAACACACTCCGCCCTCTGCTGGCAGACACGAGTCATTACACACACTCTCTGCCCTCTGCTGGCAGACACGAGTCATTACACAACATACTCCGCCCTCTGCTGGCAGACACGAGTCATTACACAACACACTCCGCCCTCTGCTGGCAGACACGAGTCATTACACACACTCTGCCCTCTGCTGGCAGACACGAGTCATTACACACACTCCGCCCTCTGCTGGCAGACACGAGTCATTACACACACACTCTGCCCTCTGCTGGCAGACACGAGTCATTACACACACTCTGCCCTCTGCTGGCAGACACGAGTCATTACACAACACACTCCGCCCTCTGCTGGCAGACACGAGTCATTACACACACACTCTGCCCTCTGCTGGCAGACACGAGTCATTACACATTACATAACTTTGGGTTTTTATTTGCATTTAATTCATTGTTTGTTTTACAC
>CM040824.1:2358934-2468934 GCA_022828995.1 Vimba vimba | reverse complement strand
CATACACACACACACAAACTGAACACACACCCACACCCTTACACAAACTGAACACTCACTCACACACACAAACTGAACACACATATACTGAACACACACACCCTTACACTCACACAAACACACACAAACTGAACACACACCCACACCCTTACACAAACTGAACACTCACTTACACACATAAATTGAACACACAAACAATCTGTACACGCACACGCACACACACACACTTAACACATACACACTCTCACACACACACACACACACACAGAACACATACACACTCACACACACACACAAACCGAACACATACACACACACAAACTGAACACACATATACTGAACACACACACCTTACACTCACACAAACTACACACACACACACACACACACACACAAACTGAACACACACCCACACCCTTACACAAACTGAACACTCACTTACACACACAAATTGAACACACAAACAATCTGTACACGCACACACACACACACACACACTGAACACATACACACTCTCACACACACACACACACACACACACACACACACACACACTCACACACTGAACACATACACACTCACACACACAAACCGAACACATACACACACAAACTAAACACACACCCACACCCTTACACAAACTGAACACTCACACACACAAATTGAACATACAAACAAACTGTACACGCACACACTGAACACATACTCACTCACACACACAAACAAACTGTACAGCTGTACTAATACACACACACAAATGATTGAACAGTGAACACACACTCACACAGTTATTTACATAGTTAACGATACCAAAATATATATGTAATAATAGAGTATGAAGAGTTGTGTAATCACCTGTCTGTGTGTGAGTGAAGAAGGATGATATAATGCTCTGCCTCGTGACGGGCATGTGGAGTTTCGTCTGAGTGAAGCTCAGCGTCAGTCTGGAGATCATCGGGCGGGTCAGCTGAAGGAGACAAAGGAGTATACACTTCAAATACAACTGCAATAAGTGAAATCTGCTATAACAGCATGTATTTTATTGTGTTACCTGTTGTTTCTTCTCCTTTAACTCTTTTGTGTCGAGCCATATCCCACACTCTTCTTCTTTAGCCGGTTTCGCTTTAGTGCTCTTGGTGGATTTCATTCTGTGTTTACAAATCTCTCACGCACTCAAACACTCAGACGCGGGCTATATGTGGAGCATTTAATTCGCTGACAATCTCATAATAAACAGGTAATTATTGATAAGGTTTAGAAAGTCGTATTTTAGTTATGTTTATATATAACTCCTCGAGATTCTCTGTTTACTGCATCTAGTCCTTCCCGCGCGCACATTGATTCAAAGAGACTCTCGGGTTGCCAAGTGTTCTCGCGAATCACTGACATATGCGTTTTTATTAAAAGCACTGGTTATAATGATGAAGATGATTGTCTTCCGATAATGTATAATATATAGACTACTATATAAAACAGCTACTATGCTATAAAAGTTAATACAATTTCAATAAAGCTGGTATATTTATTAATGTGGAAATATTAAAGGGACTTGGCAATGGCAACCCTCAGCGAAACATACACATAATAAATGTTAGTTTTATTTGAATGTTAAATTAAATAATATACTATATAAAACAGTTATTATTCTATAAAGTAGTTATATTTCATAACTGAGTCAATAAAGCTGGTATATTAGCATATAAACATTAAAGGGACTTGGCAATGGCAACCCTCACCGAAACGTACACGTATATGTTAGTTTTATTTGAATGTTAAATTAAATAAATAAATAACATACTATATAAAACAGTTAATATTCTATAAAGTAGTTGTATTTCATAACTGAGTCAATAAAGCTGGTATATTTATTAGCGTGGAAATATTAAAGAGACTTGGCAATGGCAACCCTCACCGAAACGTACATGTATATGTTAGTTTTATTTGAATGTTAAATTAAATAAATAAATAAATAAATAAATAAATAGCATACTATATAAAACAGTTAATATTCTATAAAGTAGTTGTATTTCATAACTGAGTCACTAAAGCTGGTGTATTTACTAGTAAATATTAATAGGTCTTGGCCTCACCATGAAACGTGCGCATAAATGTTAGTGTTCTTTGAATGATAATTTAAATAAATATATAATATACTGTACTATAAAGTAGTTGTATTTCATAACTGAGTCAATAAAGCACGGTTTATATTTAGCAGTGTGGAAATATTAGAGGGACTTGGCAACCCTCACCATGAAACTTGCGCATAAATGTTAGTTTTCTTTGAATGTCAAATTGAATAAATAATTATTCCTATCACTTTAGAGTTGAGATTAAATAAAACATATATTATTTGCATAAGTATATTGTTGTAATGAAGAAATAAAATAAAACAGGATGTTACGAAATCATCCGGCGACGTCACGTCAGTTTGCAGTGGTGACGTCAATATAAGGGTGAGCGAATTCTTTTTTTATCTTCCTGGTGCGTTTTTTTGTGTTAAAAACCCCTTTAATATTTTAATAATACGTAATTTCATAATCACATTAACGTTATATACTTATATAAGGTGCGAATTAGTGAAAGACATCAATGTGGCGTTTACACGTTCAGCGGAATGAAGGCTAAATCGAAGCTAGTTGCCTGAGCTAGCATCGCTCTGGAAATAAACAAAACAAAATCAGCTGTTGTATAATAAACTCGATCCACCATTTACCTGGCGTCAAACAGCTCGTTTAATGTCTTAAATCTGTTTAGTCACATGTGTTGTCTGTCTCTATAAGTTTGAATGGTATTTCCTGTGTTTGAGATCAGATCAGTACGTTTTGATAAACAATCATTCGTTTCTTTGAGAAAAGTACTAGCTCGTGGCTAAAGCAAAAACATAATGATCTGATTGTCTCTTGATTGTTTTGTAGTTCATCATGTTTCATGGAATACCTGCTTCTGGAGTGATGGGAGGAGGTGAGACGGGAAAAAGTCAATCTAAGCATCTCTTTCATATTTTCACATATTATCAGGATCTCATATCTCTGTTTTCCCTTTCTGCTTTAACTTAACCAGCCCCCGCCAACAAGCAAGAACTGTATGAGGTAAAATGTTAGATTGTGCACTGTTTCTATTTTAATAATGCCCTCACTGTCATTTTTTTTCTTCTTTAAATGACTGTCTTTGTCTGTTACAGGAAGTGAAATTGTACAAAAATGCCAGAGAAAGGGAAAAGTAAGTTACCTGACGACATCTTGTTCAGCTGGGGCTATTTTGAGCTTCTTTATTTTATTTGTCGTACTAACTGACGTCACCGTAAAGACAATGTCGGATGCTGATAATGTGATTGGGTTGCATTTAATGTCCTTTTTATTTCATTTTGAAAGGTATGACAACATGGCGGAGTTGTTTGCTGTGGTCAAAACCCTCCAGGCGCTGGAGAAAGCCTACATTAAGGACTGCGTGACTCCAAACGAGTGAGTTACTTTGTGCAAAATGTCATGATTTAAGGTATGGTCACATTTACTGTAGTTCAGTTCAGTTCAGGCAAAGCCCAGTCGTTTCAATAGGAATCCATGCAAAATACTTCTGCGCAGATTCAACAGAAAGCTGATTAGTTTGAAAGTGGCTTGTGTGAGCTAGGCTTTATACATCGCTATTCTATTGACAAGAGACAATGGTCCTTTATTTCCCCTCTTCTTTTTAAATGCTTGAACAAATACACAACAATGTACATCACATATAATGGACAAAAACAAACAAACAAACACCGGGACTCATATTACATGAAAAGTGCAATAGCACAAACCAACACTGGATAATACAGTATTTACTTTAGAAGTCAGAGTTAACAGTACATTGCAGTCAATAATAGCCACAGATATGATAAGGGTAAATATAGTGCACATTAAAATATATTTTCACATGAATATAATACCTAATCAAGCATTTTTTGTTCCTCTATTATATCGTTAATATCCCCATGTTCAATAAATAATAAAAAGGGACTCCAGACCCTCTTAAATCTGTCGTCTTTACCCTTAAGAATATAGGTTATCTTCTCCATTGCAATGCATGAAGATATTTCTCTTAACCATCAAATTATAGTTGAGCTTTCTGTCTTTTTCCAATAAATGGCGATGTGTAGAATACACATGTCTATCAATGCTTGAGTGTCCTTTTTAATATTCCAGTTATCTGGATGAATACCAAGAATGAAAAACACAGGATACGCCATATATTGTTAATTAAACTCTTAAATTCAATGGCCCTTTTTTGCCTGTGAACTTCCGCTAATGTGACCCCACCCTTACTGACATGTTATCTGTCCATATGTAATAAATATTTGCTTTGTTTTTGCAGATATACAGGAGCTTGCTCAAGATTGCTTGTCCAGTACAAGGCTGCTTTCAAACAAGTCCAGGGATCAGATGTGGGCTCCATCGATGACTTCTGTCGGAAATACAGGGTATAGTTTATTTTACTAACTTTAAATTCTTTGTTTCTTTTGTATCTTTGGTTAGTGATGTATTGGTCCAGTGCACCACTATATACAGTCAAACCAAACATGATTCACACACCAGATATCATTTTTTATATTTTTTCACTAGTGTGTGCAGGACACTATAGTTCATATATGTAAGTGAGGAGAGCAAAATAAAGTAAACTGTGACATATTGTACCCAAATATTCTTCATTCAGTGACTACCAGTGAAATATATAAACATTTGGGAGCAAAAATGATTCGGACACTTTGAGCTGATCATGTTTTGCTGAAGTGTTTTCTTTAATTGCTAATGCTCTTTTTACACACAGACTGAACAAAATGAAGCATTGCTTGGTGATTGGTTGAGCTAAACTGGTATTCTCTAATTGTGTAGTTAAATTTAACAGCTGACAGATATTCAACATAATTCATGTGTGAGACAGTCTAACAGAAGGACGGACAAAACCAGTCAAATATCAGCTGAGTTCTGCTCATATTTTATTACCATTTTCTAAACTATAGTGAATAAACTGTGATAATGTGAGAAATGTTGAAGGTGTCTGAATTATATTTGGTTTGACTCTATATCAATCATATGTTTTCTCTTGTGTCTCTGGCAGCTGGACTGTCCACTGGCTATGGAGAGGATCAAAGAGGATCGACCAATCACCATTAAGGATGACAAGGGCAACCTGAACCGCTGCATTGCAGACATCGTTTCTGTATGTATCTGAACTCTTAATGCAGCCTTGAATTAATAGCTTTTCTTGAGGTAAAGCCAGTGTTTATCGATTGAGCACGGAGGATTCCTTCTTGTTTCAGCAGCTGCATTAAGTAGATTTGCTCAGACTAGAATAAATAATGCCAAATGTAATTTGTCACAGTAGAGTATGTGGTGCATAAAATAAATACTTGCCATTGATAATAAGTGGCAAGATCTGCTCCTATACCATGTTTATTAACCTTTGTGTTTCTCCTTTGCAGCTCTTTATCACAGTGATGGACAAACTTCGACTTGAGATTCGGGCCATGGATGAGGTAGTCATTTCACAGACGACATCAGCTTAATTAGATTAACACAATGTTATTAAAGGGATACTTCACCGATTAGCATTAAGCTTTGTATCAGTAGAAACCCGGTAGTATTTTCGAATGACCGTGCTTCCCTCCCTCATGTCCCCCTGAGACGAGAGATTTCTGGATTGTGTGTCTGGAAAAAAACCCTCAGATGACGCAAAAATCGTCATTTATAGGCTTTTCTGTCCAGAGGCGAGAGACTCCAGCCAGTAGGAGGAGCTCGTTCTGCATGTGTTCAACCCGCCCATAGGGGGATCTCACGATAAAACAACTAGTAGCCTAGTTGTATAATTTCTTCCGATACTGCCCTCTGTAACCGGTAGGCGTGGCTTGGGAGTGGCCTCGTAGGGCAGCGAAGCAAGTGCATTCTGGGAGTTGTAGTCTTTCATCCACATGAGCCAAAAATACATTTTCTGGCTTTTCTCAGTCTAGAAGGCACCAACTTCTAAAATAATTTCACATTTCTACTACATAAATGACCCAATTTAAATACACATTCATCTTTCCAGCGGTGAAATATCCCTTTAAGTTTCCCTGATTTTATGATGGTTTGATTATAAGAGTGAGAATATTGTTTTGTAGATCCAGCCTGATCTGCGGGAGCTTATGGAGACCATGAACCGGATGAGCAACATGCCTCCAGATTCAGAGGCCAAAGACAAAGTCAGCCTCTGGTGAGCCTAGATTCATTTTAGGAAAAGACATTTAATACTTTTATTCAGCAAAGATGCATAAAATCAATCGAAAGACATTTAAAATGTTACAAAAGATTCTATTTCAAATAAATGCTGTTCTTTTGAACTTTCTAATCAAAGAATCCTGAAAAAATAGATGCATCACATTTTCCACAAAAATATTATAGATTTCAACACTGATAATAATCATAAATGTTTCTTGAGCATCAAAATCATCATATTAGAGTGATTTCTGAAGGATCATGTGACACTGAAGACTGGAGTAATGATGCTGAAAATTCAAATTCAGCTTTGATCACAGGAATAAATTATAGTTTATTGATATTGCCACCAAAAATAAATGAATATATGGGAAACGCTTAGGGGTGTAGCGATGCCCTCATGTCACTATTAAATACATATCACGACGATACTGAACTCCCGATACAATATTATTGCGATACTCCAAGACATATGGAAAAAGTTTAACTGTTGATTAAAATGCTAAATTTGGTATTACATTGTGGGTGTAAATGAATAGACTTGGACTTGGTGTTGATAACCCAATGCACAGGACAATAGAGACACCAGAATAAACATATTCATGATTCTGAAGCTGAAAATAGATCATTATTTTAGACGAATATGCTTGCACTGTCACTCACTAGATATATTTAAAATAATGCATGCCACTTTTTACTGGTAACAAGACATTTGGCATTATCAGAAACCAGAAATATTCCCCTGTTGCATTATTATACATTATATCCAATATTATATATATATAGAAGTTTAATGTAGTACTGACACTAAAACTCTGAAAACTTGAATTTTTTTCTCTCACAGTAATTTTTATTTTGGGTGAACTATACATGATCCACGATACATATTGTTGCATTTTTGTATTGCGATATATTGATACACATGATTACAATTGAGCTTGTGATGCTTGAGAGTGATATTACATCACTTAAAA
This sequence comes from Vimba vimba, assembly GCA_022828995.1. NCBI lineage: Eukaryota > Metazoa > Chordata > Actinopteri > Cypriniformes > Leuciscidae > Vimba > Vimba vimba. Next base: position 2,461,736 of record CM040824.1, on the reverse strand, counting down.
CTCATAGATAACGACACATTTCCAACAAAAGTGGATGACGTCTGTCCACTTCGCAATATAGCAATTAAATATAGCAATTTAATTTGAATTAATATCGATTCTGTAATTAAAAAATCGATTTTAAAATCATAAAAGAAAAAAATCGCAATAGTTAGGTGAATGGACTTTTTTTTTTCTCTTTTATTTTTTTTACATTTTTTTATTTTTATGATCTGATTTCTGTGAGTTCTCAGTGTTCTGGTGTGCATGTGAACGCGCTCACTGTCGTCGTCTTGTCCCTCACAGGTTAACCACACTAAGCAGCATGTCTGCATCTGATGAGCTGGATGACTCCCAGGTTCGCCAGATGCTGTTTGACCTGGAGTCCGCCTACAACGCCTTCAACCGTTTCTTGCACTCGTCTTAAATGCTCCTCTATGATCTTCTCTTCACCAGCTTTTTATCAAACCTTTGTTTCATTTCCCCTATTTTGCCTATGTCTCTTTAGATTTCAATGAAGGAACCTCAAAACCAATTAGAGTACTGTTGTGTTTACTAAGGCTTACGTTGTTCACTAATACAATTAGCATTATATTGTTCACAGATTTGTTCTCTTTCAAAGTAGTATTTTTTTTTTTAATTGAAAGCTTTTTTTTCTCGGATCGTTTGGTCATTAGAAAGTGTTCTCTAGATGACCCGATCATTAGGCTTGCAATAGCGAATACGTACACATATAGGAAGGGGAAATATACTGGCCTCTATTAATACATGTGTTAAATTACATATGAATTGATAGTTTCTGGATCTCATAATGCTGTATATTATAGAGCAAGGTTTGATACTGAATTCTCAGTACTGCATTTTATTTTAAATGTATAATACTGTTTCCCCAGCTTCACATTTACGCTCTGTTAAAATATATTTTTTCGAGATGGTTTTAATTGCATTCATTTACAGTACTCTAACATTTGTTGGTTGATAAACTTGACTTTTATAACAGAGCTTGATTAAGAACTTGGTGTACTCTTTCCTTGGCATGGTGTTGGTCTACTTTACCATTATGTAATAAGTCATATTTATTATTAAATGACCATTGTAAATACAATAGTTTTGAAATAAACCACATAACTTTCAAAAACAATTTGCCCATTTGTGATGTTCCTGCCTCTATGTATTAATGCTCATGGGTAGCCTAAATGGGTTCCATTCAGACCTTAACATTAAGTATTTTACTGTTATGTGTCAAGATACAACAAGAAATTTTCACCTAACTATACCCAATGTTTAGATCTGTTGTGGTATGTATGCAAATTAGCTCACACGTAATTAGATTATTCTCCGTTTGTCCATGTTAACAATTTAAAAAAAACTTGTAATACATTTGTTGTTTGTCTTGATGTAAGTAATCATGATTAATGTAAGTTTATCCTATTCATGTGAGAAAAAGAATGAATAGGATGAATAGGCTATATTTGGGTCTTTTTCGAAACTTTCCCCTAATAGGATTCTTCAGGCTTTTTTCCCTTACTCAGGACATATTGAAGATACAAAATCAGTTGAGTTTGCTTCTGTTGCAATTTGTTCAAGGTTGACCCCCATTTTGGCTTAAAATGACTGGACTTAACTTGTCGCCGATATTTCGCTGATCACGTGACCCCATCTTCAGAAAACGTGCGGCTCCTTTAAGAGATTGCGTCCTTTGCATAGTTGCGTCTCTATGGTGACAAACAATTACAAACCTAAGTAATGCTTATCTTATTAGCAGTCCATCGATTCTCTATGATATTAATGGTGAAGACCAAACGACATAAACACTTGTTCTTATTTGCAATCAGGTCGGGTTTAGAATTTATGTAACTCCGTTCAAATGTTTGGATTGTCAACAGTGATTAAGATTAAGGCGTATTCACATGTTTTGTATTCGGCATATCACTAAGGAAAGTAAACTCCTTGGTAATCGATTGAAGTTTTCGTTTATTAAATATATATTGGGACAATATTGCATTCCTCAGACAGCCAGGATTGTATTCCTGCCATGATCAAAACATCATAAGTGGTAAAACAGGTAAAACACGGGATGAACATCACAGAGGTGGAACAACACATTAGCTTGAAGTATGACATCAAGAGAAGACTTGGAAAAGGGGTAAGTTGTCTATTCTGTGTTTTTAAAAAGAGCCAAGATAAAAACTGAGTTATATAATAAGCAGACAGCATCCGCACGAATCCAGATATCATTATTGTTTCTGTAATGTGTTGTTTTGCACAGTAACGTTAGTGATCATATGCTTGGAATAATTGCTGTAACGTTAAGTTACTAATACCATCTGTATTCTTCTGTTTATACCTTCAAGAAGTTAAAGGGTTAAGGTTAGTTCACCCAAAAATGACATTTCTGTTATTATTACCTTCATGTTACGCAACATCGCTTTATATGATAAACAGATTATAATTAGGCTTTTATTCACATATAAACATTCATCAACTCACACATCAGTTGTGTTAAACGAAAGCTCAAGCGTTCACTCGATGTGCGTGAATCAATTCATTCTCGTGTTACGCAGCACGTTTGAGCTTTATATGTGAATAAGCCTTTCAGTCTGTTCATCATATAAAGCAATCGTGTCTCTTCAGAAAATTTGGATTAACTTAAACCTCTCGATTCATATTGATTAGTTTTACGATCACTTTATGAACTTTTTAAAGCGTTAAAGTAGTTGCGTTTTGCGTAGCTGCCAATGGAGGGACAGAAATCTCTCCGATTTCTTCAAAAAGATCTTTATTTGTGTCCCGAAGATGAACAAAAGTCTTACAGTTTTGGAACGACATGAGGGTGAGTAATTAATTTTTTGGGTGAACTATCCTTTTAAAAATGAGAGAGCACCCTAAGGATTATTAATAATGTCCATAGTAAACATCGCAGGTGTCCTAAACTGCGCTAGTTCTCTCATCCGTCAGTCCAATAAATAAACTGAAACTGCAGTTTGCACAAATGACTTAAATGAGAGTCTTATGGCAACTCTTCCAAGACACCAAGTCTGTTTTCCTTCAGTCAGCTGTTTTTTACAGTGCACTTTTAAATCCGTTTCTCACAGGCGTATGGAATTGTTTGGAAGGCTGTGGACAGAAAAACAGGAGAGATTGTCGCTGTGAAGAAAATCTTTGATGCCTTTAGGAATCGAACAGATGCTCAGGTTAGAGACAAGTAAAACAAATAGCATTTACTATACTGTACTGTACGATTATAGAATTGTTCTATGTGTGAATAGGTGAAGGTACAGTAAGACAGTTAATATTTGGTAAAAAAAATGGTTAAATTTCACATTTCTTTCTGCCATTTTCCCATAGAGAACATTCAGAGAAATTATGCTCCTCCAGGTAAGAATATTTCCAAACCTTGGAATCCAAATTCGTTTTAATCCATATATTTAAGCTACTGTTTTTTGGGTCCATATGATATTTAAAAGAAATCTCTTCTGCTCACCAAGGCTGCATTTTTTTGCAAATTGTTTTTGCATTGAAATATTATTACAATTAAAAACAGCTGTTTTCTATGTGAGTATAGTAATTGATTTGATGCTCAAGAAATATTTATGATTATTATCAGTGTTGCTTCAGATTTTTGTGGAAATTGTGGTAAAAAATTATTTGATGAATAGGAAGTTCAAAAGAACAGCATTTATTTGAAATGTAAATCTTTTGTAATATTAGCCTATACATTTTTTTACTGTGCCTTTTCGATCAATTTAATTTGTCCTGGCTGAATAAAACGGTTAAAAACACTTTTGAACTGTTGTGTAGCCTACATAAAAAGTAAGTTCTGTGTATAGTTAAGGTATGTTATCAAATTTCCCTCTTCTTTTCTCTTTTGCAGGAGTTTGGGGATCATCCTAACATAATTAAATTACTAAATGTCATCAGAGCCCAAAACGACAAAGACATTTACCTCGTGTTTGAATTCATGGGTAGGAGAGCATCTTTGCACTTCACACTGTGTTAAAAATAATTAGGCTATATTTTATGGCAATATTCATATTTCCAAGATATTGTTCTTGCCCTAAGTGTTAGTAATTATTACATTGATGGTGGCAGTAGGGGACTTTGTTTATACTTTATTCACACCAACTAATCTTTTCTTTTCAGACACAGACCTACATGCAGTGATAAAGAAAGGAAGTCTATTAAAAGACATTCATAAGCGTTATGTAATGTACCAGCTTCTTAAAGCAACAAAATATCTGCATTCAGGCAACGTCATTCACAGGGACCAAAAGGTATATCGTTGTACTCAACATTTAATATTACTTCATGCTTAGAAAATTAGTTCTGATTTAAGTTATGTCTATATTTTCATTTCTTAAAGCCATCCAACATCTTACTAGACTCAGATTGCTTCGTGAAGCTGTGCGACTTTGGCTTGGCAAGATCTCTGTACCAGATCCAAGAGGATGCTGTGAATCCTGCCTTGACAGAGTATGTGGCGACACGATGGTACAGAGCCCCTGAAATTCTCCTGGGATCTATTAGGTGCGTGTCCTTTAAAAGAGGAACTATAATGCTTTTTTCCATCTCTCTCTAGTGTGTAATGTTGTTGTTTGAGGATGAATAATCTCCAGTTCTTCTCTATATCAGTGTCAGTGTTTCTGAACTCCTGAAACGCCTCCATTGTAGTCTTGAGTTTCTTCCGGGAACGAACACGTCACAATATTCCTCATTATAATAATTCATGCGCAGAATAAAGGGGCGGGGCCTGGTTGAGTTAGTTAGTAGTGTGTTAAACTGGCGGTTATGGTAAGGGGCGTGACATTTCCCAAACACACTCGAAGCGCTCGACCAATCACAACACACTGCTCCAGCCGACCAATCAGAGCACAGTGTGCTTTTCAGAAGGAGGGGCTTCATAGAGACAGGAAGTAAACAGAGCGTTACTGACAGACTGGGAAGAGAGGAGCCGCAACAATGGAGAATATGAGGAAAATAATCAACATTCAAGCAGGAAAACCTGTTCTAGTAGAGCCTGAAAACAACATCAAGACTTTGTAAAAGAGCATAACATAACTTCTTATAATGTTAATCATAATATATATTATATTATGATAATGATTGCTATATTTCCTGCAGGTACACAAAAGGTGTGGACATGTGGAGCATAGGTTGCATTCTGGGAGAGATGCTCCTGGGCAAGCCGCTCTTCCCTGGGACGTCTACCATTAATCAAATCGAAAAAATCCTGAGCGTAATTCCACATCCTTCAACAGAGGGTGAGTTTGTATCTCACATGAGGCTTGTTCTTACAGACAACAACCAAAATAACTAGCCACAAGCGTGTTCAGACTCAGAGTTACTTAAAAAACACAAACCTTCACTAATATGCCTATGTGTGATTTTGTTTTGCAGACGTGTTGGCCATCAGATCAGAGTATGGGCCTTCGGTGATTCAGAGAATGCTGCTTAGGTATGTTAAGTATGTTAATGTTTAACAGTTTGCCTGCATTATTAACTCTATGAATGGTTGTTTAGCTGAACTTTAATGATGAGTCTGCTGGCATAATAATCATGTTTGATGTGGATGTGTGTTTAGACCACAGGTGCCATTAGATGAGATTCTGCCCGCATCCGTTCCACCTGACGCTCTTGATTTAGTGCAGCGTCTGCTGGTTTTCAATCCAGACAAGAGACTCAGTGCAGAGGAAGCTCTTCAGCACCCTTATGTGTCCAAGTACGTTTCGCTTTCTGTAGTGTCTTATTTAATGTTTGTAATTCAGGGATGCACGATATATCGACCACCATATCGGTATCGGCCGATATATGTTCAGTTTTACTGTTATCGTTATCGGCCTGATAACAAAATTTGGCCGATATATTAAAGCTGATTAATAATGGATTATTTCCTTCAGCTGAGACACTTCAGATGTGCATTGTTCAACATGATGCTTTTGAAATGCATTAAATACGATTGGAATCACTTCAAAAAGGAATTTATTGGCCGATATATCGGTTATCGGCTTTCAAATATAAAGAATTATCGGTTATTGGTATCGGCCAAAATGTTCATATTGGTGCATCCCTATTGTAAATAATAATGTACTGCAGTGGCCGACAGTGACGTCCAGCCTGGGAAAATTGACATCCTCACCCTTTATTCAAATGTTATAAAAAATGTGTTGAAGCATATTCCGTATTTGTGCTGGGAGTCAATTGTTTTATTTGTGATGATAATAACGCAATGAAAAATGCCAAATTGTGTGATATAATTTTTGTCCAGGCTGTCAAAGAAATTATGAACGTATGTAAAAACAAGAGAGAAACAATTAATTATTAATAACTGTCAATGCATGCTTTTTCCTGTCTGCTTTTTGTTTTTCTATTAATTTTTTTGCATATTAAAAAAACTGTACATGTAATTTGCCAAATAATTGTGTTGGATGAATACCTTAACCAAGTTTAGTGTTTTGTTTTTCCCTCATATTTAAAAATATTTAAAAAATGGCCTCATATTTTGATGGTTTAATCAAACTTTTATGGTCATTAAAAACAAATATCCCCTCCGAACATCACTTTTGACCACTACTGTATGTCAACATGAAATCAAAATTTACTGTGTTTACTTTCTTAATACTTAATAATATTAATGAAATCAAAATATGATTGCTTTTGTTGAATGGCTGTTAATTAATGTTAACCAGAAATTATAATTTGTTGATTTTAACCAATTACTGGCTACAGTAGCTACAGCATTGAGGCATTATTTATTTTTAATTATTTAATGTTATTCTTAATTCTAATAGTGGTGGTTAACATTAATAAAAAGCAGTTAACGTAAACGCCTTCATTTTTTGAGGTGTATGTCATGGCACACATACAGTATATGAAAAAACAACTCAAATTAAAATACAAACTTATTTATTGACATTTATTGAGTGTATCTCATTACAGAAGTATAATTAGTATTTCATTTTGGCCGTAAGTGATATTGACTAATGGTTTGAGTTTTATAATTATTAAATGAGTATTAACGAGAAAATTAATTAGTAAATAGATGATTGAATAATAAAACAGTAAAAATATTCATCTTCTTTCCATATTCCACGCAAGGTTTCACAACCCAGCCAGAGAGCCTCGTTTGGTCTATGATGTCATTCTGCCGGTGGACGATGACGTCCAACTCTCTGTTACTCAGTACAGAAACAAACTCTATGAGGTGAGTGGAAACTTCATTATTTCCTCATTTTCACAGATTTATTTTGACCTTTGTCCTCATGCTTTCCCTCAAGAGCAGTCATAATGTTGTGAGTGCACACAGTCATGTGATCTCTGTTATGTTAACAAACGCGGTGTCACAGTGACAGTTTTTTCTTTCAAAGAAACATTTTGAAACAAGTGACATTTGTAATGTTAAAAAGGTTTTCTATTTCAACTGTTGTTCTTTTGATCTTTCTCTTTATCAAAGAATACTGAAAAAAGCATCAGAGTTTCCTCAAAAATATTATACAGTTTCAACACTGATAATAATCATAAATGTTTCTTGATCATCAAATCATCATATTAGAATGATTTCTGAAGGATCATGTGACACTGAAGACGGGAATAAATTCAGCTTTGATCACCGGAATAATTTTTTTACTATATATTCACATAGAAAACAGCTATTGTAAATTGTATAACTGTGTTTTATCAAATAAATGCAGCGTTTAAAAATGATTAAACATTAAAAAATCCTACGGGGTAGAAAAGCAACGTTCCTAGTACTGAGCCTTGCGGTAGTGCATACTGAACTTGACTCTATAATATAATACCAAATGCTTAAAATGACTTTCTTTCCAATTTCTCCTGTAAAAGATGATCCTGGAGAAAAGGGCCAGTCGGCATATGCAAAAACAACCTCATTTCAGGCAGAAATTAGAGGAGAAGACTGCAGAAGTGGACGAGGACAGTGGATTGGACAAAAGAGATGGAGCTGGCAAGGGTTGTGTAGATGAGAGGAAATCTCCCAGTGATAAGAAGAGCCATAATGGAGCTGTTGCAAAACCTCTCAGTCGGCCTGAGCAAACACACGAACGCACCAGCCCGACACTGAGCCCCAGTGCAGGCAAACCCTCCTATAACCCCATCACACACATGCCCAGTGAGTTCTGTTTTACAGACACATTCATTGAATACGCCTAGGCCGCATTTACACTGCAGGTCTTCGATATGTGGAATATATCTGATTTTTGGACGACTAGCTTACATCTTCTTTTAAAAGTGACCCATATCTGATATCTGCATTTACACTGTACACTTGGCGAAACAACCCAAGGTAAACGTACTGACCCGGTAAAGCTTAGACCGAAAAGGTGCAACGACACAGATGAAATGATAATACAAGCTTTTGCTTTCCGCACCATCTTTAATGGTCAGCAAAACACTCATGAGGCCCTTGTTGCAGTCATGTGATCGCGAGGTTGTTGACATCATTCACCACCGTTTTTTTTTTTATAATGACGTATGACTCGCATTGACTGGGGAATATCCGATCTGTCCGCTTACATGGCAGACGCAAATGCATATATCTTTTTTCCTGCTTACATGTTTGTGGGTAATTTCCGATAATGGGAGAAAAAAAATCTGAATTGGGTCACTTGAACCATGTAATGTAAATTTGGCCCTATACACACCATCATGTGCAATACACATATAGCTTTGGTCAATGAAGGTCCTGGTTTCATGATGTTATAGAATATACACTAACGTTTGAAATAAGTAAGATTTTTTTTAAATAAATAATTTTTTTAAGTGACAGTAAAGACATTTATAATCTTACAATATATTTCTATTTCAAATAAATGTTGTTCTTTTGAACTGTACAAAGAATCCTTGAAAAATGTCACGGTTTCCTCAAAAAAACTATTTTTGACAATGTTAATAATCATGGTAACACTTTACAATAAGGTTCATTAGTTAATATTAGTTAGCATGAACTAATAATGAACTGCACTTATGCAGCATTTATAAATCATGGTTAATGTTAATTTTTACATTTACTAATACTTTATTAAAAATCTTGTTAACATTAGTTAATGCACTGTGAACTAACATGAACAGCTGTATCTATCTATAAATTACAGAAACGTCTGTCTGTCTGTCTGTGTGTGTGTCTGTCTGTGTGTCTGTCTGTCTGTGTGTGTGTCTGTCTGTGTGTGTGTCTGTTAACCGCATATCTCTCGAGCCGTTAGTCCGATGGATTTCAAACTCGACAGGTGTCTCGCTACGGGCACGAGTAAGTGCAGTGCCAAGTTTGACGTTGTTTGGATGAGAAATACTAAAGATATCGTTAAATATATCATTTTTAAAAGGTTGTGGTTTAAAAATAAACATTCTGACAATCTGTCAGCTACACTGTTTACTTCTGAATATTATAGTTTGGTGATAAATGTGATAAATCCATCTATCTATAAATTACAGGAACGTCTGTCTGTGTGTCTGTGTGTCTGTTAACCGCATATCTCTCGAACTGTTAGTCCGATGGATTTCAAACTTGACAGGTGTCTCGCTACGGGCACGAGTAAGTGCAGTGCCGAGTTTGACGTTGTTTGGATGAGAAATGCTAAAGATATCGTTAAATATATCATTTTTAAAAGGTTTTTGGTTTAAAAATAAACATTCTGACATTAGAGGGTTGTGTCGGTCAAAGAAGCCCCAAGAAGGTTGTGGTTTAAAAATAAACACTCAGTCAGCTACACTGTTTACTTCTGAATATTATAGTTTGGTTCCAGAACGTGATAAATCCATTTTGATTAATTTGAGTAAAAATGTGTTTTCTTTACCAAGAAAGTGGCAAGATGAAAACCACTATTTTCTGTTTCAAACTTTCACATAGCATCTTTATCATAAAAAATTCAAATCCAGATTTTGATTTTCAAAGATTTATTATAAAAACGGATTATTTTTTCCCTAAAATGCAATAAATTCATGACACTTTTTTTCCCCAAAATGCAATTAATCCATTGAATCAATATAAAAGTTATTTTTTTATCATATTGAAACTATATCAGCCATCGCTAAGAAATATCTCCTGAACTTTTTTGACTGCGATCAGCTCACAAAAACTGATTTTGCACGGGCACTTTGTACTGCTCCCTGAATCGACGTGCTTATTCATTTGTGGATGTAAACTGAATCTATAAGTCAGCTATGCTGTTTACTTCTGAATATTATATTTCATTCTGGTGCGCTTAACGTTATCGCTACTGTGTAAATGCTATTCACCAACTAAACATATCCTTTTCAATGCGTTCACAGTCTCTTTCACGGGCATCATTTGTAGTTGCCTATTCACAAACTGTTTCCTCAAGCATAGCGTTTTCTCGGAGTTCACTGTATGCTTTCTACCATGCACAAATAAAAATGTCACTGAACTTTTGCTGTGTAATTGTAACAATGAGCGCTCAAACACACCAAACCAACAATTACTAAAAACACACACAAAAACTGATTTTGCATGGGCATTTTGCACTAGTTTTTATTAACTAACATTAACAAAGATTAATAAATACAGTAACAAATGTATTGCTCATTGTTAGTTCATGTTAGTTAATACATTAATAATGTTAACAAATGAACCTTATTGTAAAGTGTTACCATATTCATAAATGTTTCTTGAGCATCAAATCATCATATTAGAGTGATTTCTGAAGGATCATGTGACACTGAAGACTGGAGTAATGATGCTGAAAATCACAGGAATAAATTACATTTTACAATACATTCACATTCACATAGAAAACAGTTATTTTGTATTTTTGTTTCTGTTTTTTTATGTTTGAGCAGAAGATATTCTTTCAAAAATATCGTACCAGCTCCCAAAACTTTGGAAAGGTAGTATATTACTCATTGGATAGCCATAAAAAGCATTATGCATGTATTTTCCAGATGGTTCAGTCAAGCCGCCCCACTACCCGTCTCCTCCTCAGCGGTTTGGGAGAAGGAATCTGGAGCCTGGTGTTGTCCCGTATACAGATGGAGCTGATGGGTCTGTGGTGCGTCCCACTGCCTCTCCTCATATTCATTTTACATAAGAGCTGTTTAACACTTAAAATGCCCCTTTTATTCTTTTTAGGATAAGACTTTTCATGCAGAGTGTAATAGAACTGTTTTTGCATGTAAAATGTCTGCAAAGTTTCAAAGATCAAAGATAAATGGAGTTTTTGTCTCCTAAAAGAACGAAGCAATTCTGAACTGCCTGAAACGAGTCGTCAGTAATTCCATTTAGAGACCTGCGCGGGACACAATTTTCAGTCCCGCTCCCGCCCGCTCCCGCAGTGTTTAGTACCGCTCCCGCCCGCTCCCGCAAAGATTTGTCATTTTTAGTCCCGCTCCCGCCCGCATCTGTGATATTATGTCCCGCTCCCGCCCGCAAATGCCCGCAAGACGGCAGGCAGGATCAGGGGCGGCGCTAGGACGTTTTTAGCCCCGAATAATTTTGTTAAATTGTGTCTCTCATAGAGCAAAACAATTAATCAGAAAAAGAAATGTGAAAAGAAATGTCTTTATATTAGTACTTACATCTGAAGCGCTTAGGGCTATATCTGAAGCACTAGAGGTGCTCTGAGTCTGTTCCTCGTCCATGATGTCTATTTTGAACTTGAATGAAGTATTCGAACACGGAGCAGCGGGAAGTAATTGTCTCTAAACAAGTGTGCGCGAGATTACGCCCCCCTCTACCCCAAACGACAACATCCACAAGTTTAGATTGCTTAAAACGTTTTTATTGCTGACAAACAGAATCTCTCTCACAAGTACAAATTATGAACGCTACTTTAACCATTTATATATTTTACTTATTTAATTTGCGGGAGTGCAGCGTATCATCCCTCCCGCCCGCACCCGCAAGTGCACCGGATCATCCCGCCCGCGCCCGCAATGACCTTTCAAAATTTGTCCCGCGCCGCACTGTTTTGCGTCGCGACCCGCGGGTCCCGCGGGACTCCCGCGGGAGTGCAGACCTCTAATTCCATTCTCACTTCCGTGACATATCTACGTAACAATGTAACAAATTTGCATAATAGCCTTGATTGGCTGAACAGCATCTCTTAGCTCCGCCCTCAAACACTGTAGTGTATCTGAGACTGGAGGAGTTTGGTTCGTGTTGTTCATGTCGAGAAGACGCTGTTTTCTGAGATTGATACGGTGAAACCCACGCCATCGTTACTGTTCGTATCACTGTGATCAAGAGCTGAGATTCAGATATGATAATGAGCGTTTGCTTTCTGACCAATCACAGCAGACTGGGTCGTTTGACCAATCAGAGCAGAGCAGCTCTCGGAGAGGCGGAGCTTAGAGAGACTGAATCCTTGATCGAAGCGTTTCAGACACTGTGAGAAAAGAGCTGATGCTGCAATGATTATTATGAGAAAATTAAAGTGTTTTTGACCTTGGAAGCATGTAAAGGTATTATAGGAGACTCCTACAACTAAAATAGCATAGTGGGGCACTGTTAAAACATTTAATATAATTTAAAGACAGTAAATGGTTATACAGTGGTAGCATCATTTAAATGTTGTATTTGTTCATTCTCTCCATCAGGACGTGGAGCAACGAGGTCGTTCGGCCCCTGTGGGACGCACACACTCTTTCTCTCTCACTCTCGCACAGCCTCAAAATAATCCCCTGCTTCGCAAGGACGAGTCCTGTGTTTCCCCCGGGTTATGCGTCACCTCTGCGCGCTTGGTGAGTAGAGAAAAATCGGGACTATTTCACCATAAATGTTTCCAGTTTGCATGAAAACACTCTTGTTTACTCTGACCTGGGAACTTTGAACCGGCCAACACAAGTCATTGGTTGAGTCTGGATATGTTACAAGCAGGGTTTGAAATTAACATGCGCCAAATGCGGGTAAAAATCAACTGTGGCGGGTAACGCTGTCAAATCACTAGCCAATTTGTCGAGTTACTTATGTTTACTCACTTTGCTGGGTAAGTTTGTGTAAGCCAAATCTGCACAGATTTAGCACAAATACTCAACTCGTGAGTCATCATGATATATTAAATACAGCGTATTGCGCAGAATCTGATCATATCTGGCTTACTTGAACACACACGTCACTACGCAACACATAACGGCACGCTTGTTCATTTGCATTGAAGCAATAGCGAAGATTAAAAAGTATTTGGTTAACAGAAAAGACATTGTTATTTTCCAACATCCTACATTTTTTTTTATGTTCTTTGTGCTGTATTGATCTGTCCACCTAAAATACATTTTTGGTGAAAAGGATGTGGATGAAAGGGAGGAGATTTTGTTTGAAGAAGAAATTAATGTATGAAATCCAAATTATATATATATATATATATATATATATATATATGTATATATATATATAATAAAATTTGATAAAATAAAAAAATATATATATTCTTTTCTTTTTTGGTTAGCTTAACTAAAAAATTAAGTAGCCAAATTGGCCAGTGAGTGAAAAAGTTAATTTCAAACCCTGATTTCAAGCTTAGAAAGCAGTGCCATATTGACAACCATGTTTTACACACATCAGGACGTCTAGTGTGTGTATTCTTGTTATGCTAAAACTTTGCCCTTAAATACTTCACCGTACATGCTATGTCTCACAGAATGCTTCATGATATCTTAATATCTCACTGTGCAGAACCAGCGGTCTAATTCGCATGCACGTGATGCCAAGCTTCCTCCGAGGTTCAGCAAGAAGGTTTTCCAGAGTAATTCCAACGTTTCTGCGGCCGGGGATCCTCGTGCAAAACTAGGCAGTTACTCTCAGGCGTACGGGACCATCAGCAAGAGCGGACTGGACAATCTACTGAAGAACTGCCACTAGGTGTAAAGAGCAGGATTGGAGATCATGAGACGGTCACTGCAATCTCCCAGACCAAATAAAAATGGTGGATTTCACATGAAAAGCAAAATATATAGTCATCACACGCTGTGAAGATTATGGCCATTGTGGAAGATACACAGATTAGTGCTGCCAATGACTTTATTCTGATCACTTTCAATTCAGGTGTCAACGACTTGTTTGTAAATATGTGGTGAAAACATTTATTAAACGTGTGGAGAACATCTATGCAATATGTGTGTCCATGTTCTTGGCTTATAAACAGTTACTAAAACTTAAACGATCAAGGTTATTAGGGCAGTGGTTCTCAACCGGGTTGACTCCAATGCCGCCAAACAAATGTTTATTGTATGTATATATATATATATATATATATATATATATATATATATATATATATATATATATATATATATATATATATATATGTGTGTGTGTGTGTGTGTGTGTGTGTGTGTGTGTGTGTGTGTGTGTGTGTGTGTGTGTGTGTTATTATTTTGTGAGAATTATTAGTGTTTTGCTATTACTATTTTTATTAGATTATTAGTGTTTGAGAACCACTACTTTAAGAGGATTTTATTTTTTAAACTAAAATATTTTTGGAATTAAATTAATATATTTCATACTATTTAAAAATAATAACATGCAGGTCATCAATTCTCCCTTTTTACATACACCATTTTGCCTGTTTTGTTAGATCATTTGAATAATGCAAAACTTACTAGTTATTTACTATCTGCAAGAGAGGAAATTGTTTAACACTAAACTAGTTGGTTTGAATAATATTTAGTTTTAAGCCCATTTCTCGCTCTCATCGTCTCACTTTTGGTCACCGAGAACCCCTGAACGCTGGAAAAATGAATTTTCTGTCTCTAAATATCTGTCCTATCTTTTAAACATATGTTCGAGTCTTTCTTGTAGATATTTGTAGAACATTCCAACAATTACGCAATGGTAAAGTCTCATGTGAAGATGTTTCTCAGGTGTCACGTGACTTCTCAGTCAGGTGGGCGTGGCTAACAGATTCAGAGCAGACGAGCATTACCGCAGCCAGCGTCAACACTGACCAACAAACACGGACTCTATTTCTGCTGTTATTTAAAAATACAAACGTTGTATTTTGCTGAGCGTCTTCTAATCTGAAGGGTAAGTCTGTCTAGTTTTCTGTCAGCGCGTTTTATGTGCTAATTTCTAGCCGAATATCGTTGAATAATGCAGGTGGATGGAAATGGCGCTAATGTTGTCATGTTGTTCGGCGGTGCGCAAAATCAAGATTTATGTTTCACGCGAATACATGTTTACAACAAGCTCTGTCATTTTTTGTCGTCTTCGAGATATCCTTTTATGCTGTCATTTTGTTATGTTTAAAATTAGATATGTTACAACAAATGTGGTTGGTTCATATCATAATGACGATATATGCAGCGGGCCGCCCGTTATATCAGAAAGATTAAGACAGATTTATTGTTAGGTTAGCCTAGCCTAATCCTGCTTTTAATGAGCTAATGACATGTCTTACTTAAGTAAGATTTTATTTTAGATTTTTGAATGGATATGAAAGCAAGGGATCCTCTTGACATGATAAATATGTTGCTGCTGAATAGAGGAAAGTGTGGTATTTAAATGTTTACATGAGTGTCTCATATGGCTCATTAAAATGGTTTATTTAAACCTCCAGGGTTTATGTATAAAATCTTAAATAATTGGAGCCACTTCCCATCTTTTTATATTTAAAAAACTTTTGATCTGGGTACTAGTTACGCCTAATAATAGTAACTTAATAACGTTACAGTTTGAATGGGCTGATGCTGATCACATAATCTGTGTGGCAAGCCGTTTTAACATTTATTCCTATCCTAACTGGTCTTGTTTCAGTTACTGTTACTTACATCTTAATTAATAGTGTGTAATCCAATAGTGTAATCCATTTTTCGGTTTAACTACTAGGCCTAACTGTTCGTTAAATACTAGTACTCGTTCTTTAGACACTAGTACTTAAGTGTCATAAGACATGTTTCTTGTAATAGTTGGTATGGATGCTGGTAAATAGTGTCCAATAAGCCTGCCAAAAATGGCTAAAAAAAACCCGAATTCGAATTTTATACTAAAATATTACTAATATTCTAATTTAAAAGGCATATTTTATTTATGGGGAAAAGCTTTTGGTTTGTCTCCTGAGGCCACAAGATACTGTATTAATGCTCTGCATTAAAGTCCCCTTGTAGTCAATCATTTTATCCCTTAAAACTCATCTTTGATCACAAAAATTACATATTTAAACGTTTTTAAAAATGGCTTGAATGTAACTTGACACCCTTGCTTCAATGTTAGAAATGCTTTGAACAACAACAACAAAAAAAGTATATAGTTCATTATAGCATTTGTCACATAGAGAACAGATCAACTGCACACATAAAATTGATTTTTTTTATTTTAAATTTGATTAAGATTTTAAATTTGATTTTAAATTTGACAGCCCTACTGTCCGATAAATAAATACTAGAAAAACTGGAATAGATATTAACTATTGGTTATATACTATTACTGAATAGTAACTAGTAAAACTGTTCTAGGCACCAGAAGTAATTAGTATACATAGTATTCTACACTATTGAAATAAGTACTAGTACTGTATCTAATAAATAAATAAATAAATACTAGTATATATTTAATAGTGAAATAATTTTAATGAATTTGAGAGAAAAAGTATTTAAAAAAAAAAAAAGTTACAGAATAGTTGTAAATGCGTAAATGGCTTGCCATAAACAGTCTGTAATGGTTTCTTTTTGTCAAGTGAAAGAACATGTGCAGTGTTGGTCAAATTCATGTTAGAAAACATCCAAACAACACAAACTGCTCACATGTCTAACGTTCAAGACTTTGATAACCACCGCCGCTTTCTATCAGCATGACGTTGCATTTTATTGGCATTCCCCTCATCATGTGATTTGGCTCGTGATGCTGGAGCCCAGTGAGATTTGCCAATGAAATCTTCAATTGTACATTTTATTTTTACATTTTATTTGTGCATTCTCAGTTCTCACTATTTGCCAAGTCACCACCACCTTCTCCCCTCCCTGGATAACATTCAGGCCTACTCATCATCCCGGTTTTACCCGTCTCAGCATATTTCACAGCTCAATACCCATGTCCGTTTCCCCAGCCTTGCTTGACATTGGTATTGTGTATTGCTTTTCAGTAAGGGGCTGTAAAACTTAAAACACACAGTTTTTCAAACAGCGGGTGTTGCCGATCTGTCCTGTGCAAACCACTCTTCTGTTGTCTGGTAGTTGCGCTGTTTTCTGTTGGCCTGGGGCTTTTCAGTAGAGATGACTAAATGCTGGAGTATGGCATTTATCAGATGGAGATGGACAATTACAAATGTCTGCTCAGCCACTCTTTAGTCTTATCTGGTTTAGCTCAGTTCCTGTGCATTGGTTAGCTGTGTTTTGTTGGCCATTATATGCTCATGGATGCATGCAATTGCTCGGTCATACCCTATAGCCAATGCAAAAACGTAGGGATGCACCGATATTTACATTTTGGCTGATACCGATAACCGATAATCTTTATATTTGAAAGCCGATAACCGATATATCGGCCGATAAATATGAATCCAAGTAATTTTTGAGAGCCTGATTACAAAAACAAAAGTCTCACCATGTCCCAAGCACACAATTATAATGATGTTCTCATTATAAATCTATGTAGCCGATATGACAGATTTTGCACATGTTGCAGTTTACTGTATTTTCTAGGGGTGGGCGATATCTCGATATTTACGATATATCGAGATATTTTTTAAGCTCGATATGGATTTTGACATATCGTATATATCAATATATTGTTTATATTTAATTCTGATTTCGCCAATTTGCTTGTTTGCCTTCTCTGTGCTGTGCTCGCCCCTGCCCTCCTCCGCCTCCTTGCTTTTGTTCCCCCTCCCCTCGCGTGTTGTCTCATTCAACCAAGTCCCCTGAGTCCGGTCAGGCACATCAATCTTTCCCCGCCCAGCGAGTGCTTGAAGTGCGTCAGAAACAGCGCGCGCGCGATCAGTTGTTGTTGGTAATTTTTTGTGTAGCGTCGCCTCTCGCCGCATTGCTATTGTTTGAGGGCGCACTCACACTTAACATGCTCCCCTGTAGAAACGGGCCTGGCAGCTCGCGCAAGGTCTAGACACGGTGAAAGTTTCCTGATTGTGACGGATGGCCGAATTTACATGACACATTATAAATTAGCATTAGCCTAAGTTACCTATTCTGCTAAATACAGTGCCAAAAAGAAGAGAAGAGGATAAAGGTGGATAAAGACAGAGGTAAAGTGATGTAATGAATGAACAGTTTGTCTAATTGCATAGTAGTAAGATACTGTAATTTAATGGCAGTTATTTTTACCTTAAACTTTATGCTAGCAGTTGTTCTGAGTTCCCCAGAGAGTGTGATTTTGTAACAATCATGTCAATTTTTAGATGCATTTTTATCACTTATTTTTTTAATGTTTTACTCTACAGTTGTGCAGTTTTTGGGGGATATATGGCTTTTTTTTTTGCCAAAATTAGTAATGATATTTCTATACAGGTTTATTAAAAATAGTGCAATATGTATTATTTCTTCCTTTCTTTTACAGTTAAATTATTATTTTTGTATACAGGATTATTTTTTTTTTAAATGTCGCAGAAGCACTTTGTTCCTACATGAACAGCCTACCTATTTGCACTTCAATAAAAAAAGACTTTGTGGTATTTGGCATATTTGTTTTTGCAGTAGTTTTTGGGGGGTTATTTTTCCTGTAAAGATATCGAGATATATATCGTATATCGAGATATATTTTTTGCTCCATATCGCCCAGCCCTAGTATTTTCCTTTTAAAAGTGATTCCAATCATTTCAAGCACTTCAATAGCATCTTGTTGAACAGTGCGCATCTGAAGTGTCTCAGCTGAAGGAAATAATACATTATTTATCGGCTTTAATATATCGGCAAATTTTTCTTATCAGGCCGTTAACGATGAACTTATATCGGCCGATACCGATATGGTGGCCGATATATTGTGCATTCAAAAAAACATAATTTACCCTTTCACAGACTTTGAGTTTTAATACTATTTTTTTGTGTTAGCCTATATTACTTTGGAATTACATTTCAGAAAAGTATTTAAAGCTGCTTCAAGGGTGTTTTTGACATCTTTCTCTCTTCTGACTGCTGTAATCAATCTTTCAA
This sequence comes from Vimba vimba, assembly GCA_022828995.1. NCBI lineage: Eukaryota > Metazoa > Chordata > Actinopteri > Cypriniformes > Leuciscidae > Vimba > Vimba vimba. Next base: position 2,442,695 of record CM040824.1, on the reverse strand, counting down.
ATCTCTATATTTTTGGATGGTTTTGTAAAGTGCTATCTTGGATTTTTTTTTTTCTTGTGCTATTTGAGCAAATGGGAATGCAAAAAAATATATATTTGATTTGTTTCCATTCCCCATATAGATTTTTACCCTAACTATGATGACTTGGGCTTTGAAATGTGAAAAGAGTCCATTATTAAGATGCAGTTTATGCAACTATGAACTGCATCAGTTTATTTTGGGTAATGTTAATATTGTCGTTTAATGTGCCTTTCAGTGTAGTGTAAAAACACATGTATATGTGAGCAAGAGGATGACATTTAACTTCAAACGTCTTCATCCACATGGATGTAAAATGCTGAGGTGGTGGTGAAAGTTTTTTTTTTTCACATTTGGAAAAAGCTTTGGAGAAATATAAGGTGATCTCATTTGATCCAGTTTAATGGATTATTCTGTTGTGTGGCATCGTGCTGCGGCTGTGCGATGAATTTGACATAGTTCCATAGATTACAGAATGGACAAAATATCCATGGAAATAAATGAGACACACATTTGCTCTGGAACTTTGTGAGGCTTTCAGGGAAATCAGAAAATGTCATTTGACCAATTTCAGCTGCAGCCGATTTAAAACTTTCATTTTAGACACATTTTATCATTCTCTTCTGCTCATTAAGGCTGCATTTATTTGATCAAAAATACAATAAAAACAGTAATATTGTGAAATATTTTGTTTTCTCTATGTGAATATAGAGTAAAGTGTAATTTATTCCTGTGATCAAAGCTGAATTTTCAGCATCATTACTCCAGTCTTCAGTGTCACATGATCCTTCAGAAATCACTCTAATATGATGATTTGAGGATCAAGAAACATTTATTATTATTAGCAAAGTTGTGTAACAGCTTTGCATTTTTTTGTGGAAGCCATGATTATTTTTTCCAGCCTTTTCTGTCACTTTTGATCAATTTAAATCATCCTTGCTTAATACAATTATTCTTTAAAAAAAAACATACATACACCAAACTTTTGAACATTTTTTAAGAGACATATTTTATTATTAGTTATTAGTATAGGCTTTGGAATTAGCAAAAACACTGTCTGTATACATTTTATGCTTAACTTATATGTTTATGAATAATACGTTGCTTTTATCTGTCATTGTTTCTCAAAATAGCCAAGTTTTACAAGAATAATTAAAAAAACTAAGTAAATTCTATATTAGTACTCAATTCAAGCGTGTAGAAATGACAGCGCAAATATCAGCGTTATAAAATTAAGTAAAATTACTCAGCTTTTCTGATACTGGTGTTCCCATCATGCACTGGGCCTTGAATAATTAATGAGGTTGATTGTTCACTGTTTTCCAGCTGTATTTACACTGTTTTATCACTGCTTTTGTTGTTAGGATTAGTAACTTGCCATTTTGTGACATTTGGAGTTCATTTTCTACTCAAAATGACACATTCACACATAAAAACAATCCATCAAATGTTACCGTCAGTGTGTATTGTGTCCCAGGTATTGATGTCTCTGTTCACATGATGTGTAACTTTTGATATGTAGATATGGTTTCTCACACAATATCTATTGTATTAATTACTCAGATGTTCCTGCATATACTTTAAAAGTGTGGTTTAATTCAATGTTATATTGTTTGAGTGAAATGTAATGCAAAGGAAACTTCAACTAGCCTAAATAGATATCACTCAACTTTTTACTAGACAAGTTAAAATTACTTTATTTTCTTTGTTACTTTCACTTAACTTAGTTAGAAATTTCCTTAAAAAATATGCAAAAAAAATTGAGTAAATTTTACTTATTGTTTTTTTCAGTGCATAGTTTAACCCAGCTTTTATTTAGGAAGAATGAGGTTAAATAAGCGAGCACATCTGGTCTGTAACCTTGTTCACTGATGCAGACTGTTTGGTGTTCAGCTCACTGAAGCATTAGCGTATGTAATTCCCTCTGTAAACGTAGCCGAGTAAAGTGTGTTTCTTTATCCGCCGCATCTCTCATAAGAGGATTTCTCTCCTTTTCTAACCCTTCTTAAACCAAGCTGAATCAGAAATCCTCAGACTGTTTGCTTTTGCTGATTTGTCTCATCATCTATGAGTATCAACAATCATAATTTGAACGACAGTGTCTTTTAACATTAATTGAGAGCTTCAGTTCATTAGCTGGCTGCGATAATAACTAAAAGAATAATAAAGTGAAGTAAACAATAAAATGATGCACTTTAAACAAGTGTGTTTATGATAATTAATACCACTTTGTAACAGCAGACCGTTTAACAAAATAACATGCCATTTACTAGAAGGTTATGACAATATATCGCTGCAGTCTGTTTAAAAATATTCATTTATTTATTTTTAAATCTGTTTGATTCAATGACTCACTTTTTTCAAAAAGTTTTAACGAATCTCTTGAATTAATGATTCAATGACAAACTACATTTTTTAACAGTCACTTGTTGCCACCTAAAGATGTAATTGATGCAATCTTATGTCTCATATCTATATCTCATATCTATACATAGTACTTGTCAAAGGTTTAATAGATGCATGTGAATCTCTGCCATAGGAATAAGATCACGTGGGTGTTTGAACTTGAAGATCGTGACTCTTTAACGATTAATCGTGCAGATTTACTCTGCAGGAATAAAATTAGGGATGCACGATATATCGTTCAATATCGGTATCGGCCGATATATATTAATTTTACTGTTATCGGCCCGATAAGAAAATTTGCCCGTTATATTAAAGCCGATAAATAATGGGTTATTTCCTTCAGCTGAGACACTTCAGATGTGCACTGTTCAACATGAGGGTTTTGAAATGCTTGAAATATGATAGGAAAATCTGTCATATCGGCTACATAAAATTATAATGAGAATGTTATAATTGTGTGCTTGGGACATGGCTTTTAATGGTGAGACTTTTACTTTTCAGGCTCTCAAAAATTATATAAAAACTTATATATCGGCCAATATATCGGTTATCGGTATCAGCCAAAATGTTCATATCGGTGCATCCCTAAATAAAATTAAATGCTAAAATGTAATTTTTATAGTTGTCTTTATATAAAATTATAGACCTATTATAATAGTCAAGATACATGTTTAATTTTTGAGGTCATCATCTGATTCTGAATGCACCATGACATCGCCTTTAAATCAGTCAGCTGACAAACATGCGTGTCACAGGGTTTGAAAATTCCCCTTTAAATTAGACTTTATTCATCCACATACATTGGATCCTTCATTTTAAATGTATTGACTTTGACAGCAAATGTTTTGATTTTTAATGAGTGGTCAAGCCATTTTATGCTTTGTTTACGTACTTAAGCCGAACTCAAAAGACATGAGTTGTTATTGATTTAAAGACTCTCCATAGCTAAACAAATGATGCCTCAAATGAATCATTCTCTCTGCTTTCAAGTAATTTGATTCCTCCGCATTGAGCAGCCAATATTTTTCAGTATTTTTCAATATTTTTTTATATATTGAATATTTTTCAATATTTTTCAGGCCAGTCATAAATATGAACCTCTTGAAAGCCCTAAAATAAATATGCTGGAATCAGTCAAGGTAATACCTATTGCATGTCTAAAAAAGCATCTCTGAAACTTGATTCTTGAGGATTGCGGTGATCTACAGAAAATAATAGCTAATGTTTGAGAGCTAAAATTGAATTGCTTGTGTTATAATGATCAGGACTTCTGTCACGGTCTTTGTTAAAGAAAACAATGTGGAATTGCTTTATTTAATCCGTGTGTTGAAGGGAGACGGTGGAAAACTGCTGAGTATAACCTCAAATGCTGAGCTGAGATCAAGTCACATGGGATTTGGTAAATGGGACGGTGTTGCATAACTGCTGTTATTCAGTGAACTCCTTAAAGGGGAATTAAGATTATTAATTAGTTCGTTTTTTACTATTCTATACATTTGATATGATGTAGAGTTGTGAAAGGCTGATACAAGTTCGAGTTAACCACCGAATTTGAGGAAAATATGTAAAATTATTTGGCAAAAAAGGCAAACTACTATGCAAAAAAAAAAAAAAAAAATGCAAATAAATGCATTGAAAAACAAAACAGGAGAAAGCCGACGTTGACTACAACTTGTTAGTTGTTATTAATATGTTTTTATGACAGCCTGGAGAAAAATTGTGTTGCACAATTTGTCTGAGAGAGTCATTGTTATTCTAACTAATTTGCCTTTTTGTGTTTTTATACAGTTGATTCACTGACATTTGTAAACATTACAGTATTATATTAGAAATGTTTTTTTATTTATCAGATAATATTAGATATTAAATTGGTCATGCTAATTTCCACATTTTTATATTATATGACATTTTCTGTCTTCGAGTGCTGATTTACATTTTTTTTAATTCAAAATAAGTTTTTTTAAATTATTTACATAGAATTTTATTGTTATAATCTTATATTGTATAATTTGGTAACACTTCACATTTGTTAACATTAATGTATTTTAACTAACAATCAGCAATATATTTGTTAGTGTTTATTCATCTATTTTTTAACATTAGTTAATATAATCACAGTGCATTATCTAATTAACAAATACAACTTTTTTATTGTTCATTCTTAGTCCATGCTAACTAAAGAACAAATGTTGTTACTTATCATTTTATCTTTTCGAAATCAACTTTTTGTTCCATTATTACATTGTTCCGTCTTGCTTTTTAAACACAAGAACACGTTGTTTGTGAACGACCCCTTAAGATGCATGTCATGCATATTGACAGGTTAAATCTTCTTTTTATAGATGGCTTTAAATGAAAGGATTTCCCCAACAACACATGCATTGATAAACACGCATGCATTAACGTGGACATGAGTGTCCATAGCAACACCTTCTCTCATCCGCACGACCTGGGTCACCAAGAAGCCGTTTCAGCACAGGCTGTCCACTTTCACAGTGAGAAACTGACACCCACAAAGCCCTGAGTCTCTTGTGCAGCAGCTTGGATGATGTCTGGTTGAGTGTAGTGTTGTTTAATGTTTATTCTCAGGATTCAGTCGTAATTCCCACAGAATCATGCCCCTTTTGTGCTGAAACGCTCCATTATCCATGAGTCTTTGAGGAAACAGAGCCGGATTGTTCACTGGCGGATGGTCCAGTGAGAGTTGTTTTGATCAGATCATCACATGCACAGATTATTTTACCTGGAGTCGATTCGTAGTAGCAATTTGAAACTTTTTTTTCTCTCAGTTTGACCATTTTTATTCGTTTTTAGTGTGCATAACCCCTGCACAGACTACTTAAAAATGTAAAGTAGATCCGTTTTAAAAGTTGGCGGCAGTTTCATTTAGGGCTGTCAAAATAGCTCAAAAATGACGTTCGAATATTCCCTCTAAAAAAACACATACAGTACCAGTCAAAAGTTTGGAAACGTTACTATTTTTAATGTTTTTGAAAGAAGTCTCTTATGCTCATCAAGCCTGCAGTTAAAAGAAAGCGAAACAAAACAAAAACAGTAATATTATGAAATATTATTACAATTTAAAATAATGGTTCTCTTTTTTAATATACTTTAAAATGTAATTTATTTTTGTGATGCAAAGCTGAATTTTCATCAGCAAGTACTCCAGTCTTTGGTGTCTTATGATCCTTCAGAAATCATTCTAATATGCTGATTTATGATCAATGTTGGAAACAGTTGTGCTGCTTAATATTTTTTTATAACCTGAGATACTTTTTTCAGGATTATTTGATGAATAAAAAGTTAAAAAGAACTGTATTTATTTAGAATAGAAATCTTTTGTAACAATATACACTACCGTTCAAAAGTTTGGGAACAATAACTATTTTTTTTTTTAAGAAATTAGTACTTTAATTCAACAAGGATGCGTTAAATTGATAAAAGGTGATGGTAACGATTTATATTGTTAGAAATGTTTTTATTTTGAATAAATGCTTTTTTTATGAATAAATGCTGTTAACGTTTTACTCATCAATGAATCCTGAAAAAAGTATTCCAAAAAAATATATTAAACAGCACAACTGTTTCCATCATTGATAATAACTGAGTATCAAATCATCATATTAGAATGATTTCTGAAGGATCATAAGACACCAAAGACTGGAGTACTTGCTGATGAAAATTCAGCTTTGCATCACAAAAATAAATTACATTTTAAAATATATTAAAAAAAGAGAGCCATTATTTTAAATTGTAATAATATTTCATAATATTACTGTTTTTTTTTTGTTTTTTGTTTTTTTTAACTGCAGGCTTGATGAGCATAAGAGACTTCTTTCAAAAACATTAAAAATAGTACTGTTTCCAAACTTTTGACTGGTACTGTATATTCGAACATCTGGTTGCACATTTTGTCAATGACGCACATTACGTCAATAACAGGACAAATTAATACAAAGAGACATAACTACTTGTATAGGTAGTTTATTTAAGTTTAAACATATTTTACAACGTACCTATACAAGTAGTTATGTCTCTTTGTACACATTCGAATATTCATTTTCACATTCGAAATTCTGTTTATTTAAAACTATTCGAATATATATTCGAATTTAGAATATTCGTTGACAGCCCTAGTTTCATTTTAGATTTATTATAGTTTTATTACTATTTTGAAATAGATTTTATTTTTATACAAGTTTATTTTTAGTAATTCTGTTGTGATTGTCTTTTTTTTATATATTGCCATTTAGGTTTCATTTTATTTAATTAATTTATAAATTGTTTTAGTTTTTATTAGAGATGCGCTGATGTATCGGACTATTTAAAGTCAATTTGAAACCATTTTTCATGCTATGGCTGATATGCCGAAGGTTTTAAATTGAACGGCCGATACGTTGGTGCATAATAAATAAAAAATAATAAAAACTAAAACTGAAATAAATTAAACCTAAATATAATAATAATAAAATGACAATAGCACATGACAAAATTAAACTAAAATTAACATATTTTTGATTAATTAACTGCGTGAAGGCACTGAGTTGTATAATGTCTGTTGCATAATCCAATGTTTTTCTCAGGGTATAATAATTGAATGCTTGCTAAAATAAACTAAAACCTGTACAAAATTCAGCAGGGTTCAACATTACAGGTTGCCTGGGGCTAGTAACTCGATTTGGTACTCGCTGTGTGAAGTTTTGTGAACGCGTCTCAGACAGCGCACACAAACTTAATTGAGCTCATTTTTGCTTCTTCTTGCACTTGGACAGACATTCACACAAAATGACATCAAAATGCCCATCTTGGCGAGTATCCTAGTAAACACAGTCGGTTATGGCTAAAAGTGAATGTAAACACACGTGTGTATCAGTATATTGGATCCGTGCAGCTCTTAAAGTGACAGCAGCGTAATATTCCTGATGTGCTGCTCTCTGTTTTAATGTTAAAAAACAACAAAAAATCGCTCACTGCTCTTGACTAAACAACTTTTGTAACTTTAACAAGGATTTAATTCATACAGCAGTGTTATCTTACATTTGATTACTTTATTCAATTTATGTAAACTTAAAACTACTATTTGACCTGAAAAACAGGTAAAAAAAAATTAAATCCTATCGGTGCATCCCTAGTTTTTATTTATTTACAGTAATTTTAGTGCTTCAACTTCGGTTTATTGCCAAGGCAACATTTCTCAAATTTTGTTTAGTTTAAGATTTTCAAATAATATTTATATTTTATTTCAATTAAAGAAAATGTTTTTAATAGTTTTAGTTTTAAATAATAGTTAAAATTATTAACCGTAAATAAAAAATAAAAATAATTAATTAATCCTAAATAGCAATATAATTTTTTTTTTAAATACAAAAGCGCATAAATAACAATTACGAAAAATTTAACTAAAATGAAAACTAAAAATATATAAATAAAAGTGATTTAAAAATTAGTTTCTTAGTTACACTGCCAATTACAAATATTTCTTGTACTATTTTTTTCATTGCTTTTCTGTAAATTTTAACCTTTTTGTTTTTCTGCCAATATCAGGATTCCAGTGAGGGAAGGAGACATGTCTCAGGAAAAGCCAAACTACCCTGTTATGGGGGAGAACAACCCCCTTCACAACAGTGTCTACGGGCCGCCCAAAGTTGATGCCTTTGGAATGCCTCCGCCCAACTACAGCCAGGCTCCAGGGGCCCCTCCGTATGTGGCCCCGGGGCCCTACGCCCAGCCCGGTTACAGCCAGCCCGGTTACGGCCAGCCCGGTTACGGCCAGCCCGGTTACGGCCAGCCTGGTTACGGCCAGCCCGGTTACGACCAGCCCGGTTACGTCCAACCCACGGCACCAGGGTTCGGTCCTGCACCGTACCCAAGCCCACAGATGCCATTCCCACAGCAGCCCTACGCTCCGGGGCCGTACCAGCAGGGGCCCGCCCAGCCTGCCTTTGGTGTAGATCCGAATGGTAAGTACAATCGGGCTCTTTTTCCCTCCATCATATATAAGTTCGTCTCAGAGCGCCAGACGAAACGCAATAAACAGTGTCATGCTCTCTTGGGTTCGGATGCTGGTGTTTTTGTGAACAAAATCATTCTGATGACAGACTTTGACTCCGGCGTTTCAGAGCCACCAAACCAACATTTGAGATGCTGCGATGCGATTGGTCCGCTGGTTAGTCCAGTTAGCCAATCACAGCCTCCATTGAGGCAAAGTCACATGAGTTTTTTTGTTGTACATTGAGGGATTTATGCTGAAGGTACCATTAGGAAATTTACTTTTTTTTTTTTTAACTCTGGAGATTTCCACTTATGGATTTTGCTTAAATTGCTATAAAATAATGTAGACAGTTTGAGTCATTTTGTTTCCGAATGATCGATAAGCCTGTGTATCCATCCACCTATTTTTATGCAAATTTTGTGATTTGCATAAATCCCTCAATGCACCAAAAAAAAAAAAAAAAACTCACATGGCTTTGCCTCAATGGAGGCTGTGATTGGATGACTGGATTAACCAGCAAACCAATTGCATCACAGCATCTCAAATGTTGGTTTGGTGGCTCTGAAACGCAAAGTCTGTCATCAGAATGATTTGGTTTAATTCCCTCAGAAGCGTCTCACACGATTGTGTTCCCAAACACCAGAATCCGAACGCCAGAGAACATGACAGCGTTTATTGTGTTTCGTCTGACGCTCTGAGACGAACTCATTTATGATGGAGGGGAAAAAAAGCCATATTGCAGAAACTTTTATTTTTATTAGATATTTTGCACCAATTTCCCAGGAAGTGATTATTCATAAGTTCATAAGTTCAGTTCTAGTGTTACTCTCTTAAGAGCAGTAAGTTCATATTTTTTCAGGTTAAATAAGTGTGTTTAGTTAATGTACTTGGTCCTCTTGAGGGTTATTCGAGGTAAAATGCTTTCAACGAAGAGGTCACTAGCTCTGTGAGTGCCATCAATATATAATTTGTTCTTTCCTTACCTCATCTCCAGTCCCTGCAGTAACATTTAGGACGTCTTTACAACTGTATTATTAAGAGGCCTTTCTGGTGCCGTTGAAATGTGCTTTCCGTTGCCAAAGCTATAAAACTATTTAAAGGTGACATATTATGCTCCTTTTCACAAGATGTAATATAAATCTATGGTGTCCCCAGAAAGTGTCTGTGAAATTTCAGCTCAAAATACCCACAGGTCATTTATTATAGCTTGTCAAATTTGCCCCTTTTTGGGTGTGAGCAAAAACACGCCGTTTTTGTATGTGTCCCTTTAAATGCAAATGAGCTTTAGCTCCGCCTCCGTTCAGAAGAGGGCGGAGCCTTTACATGAGCTTCAGAAACTCCGGCAATAACAAAACAGGCCAATCTCACTCATCCAGAATCCCAGAATCCCCAGCAGCGAGTGCAGCCTTACGGAGAGACTCAGGAAGAGCTTCTGAATGTTAGTGGAGACATTTCTGTAGTTGTTGTGGAGTTACACTGATCATCTCATCATCATGTTTAACTTCTCCACAAGTGTCCACAGTTCCTGAGGTGTTTATAAGACAGCGGTGACATGTTCTGGTCAATAGTGTTCAGTGCTCGTCTGTGCTCAACCACAGAACAGCTTCAGGCTTTGCTGGATCTTCATCATTGCGTTAGAACTGGTCTCTGTTGTCGCGTGAGAAACCAAATGTCGGCTGGTGTGTGTAAACGTGCAGATTAAGGGCCGTAATATTATAATAAGATCCACTTCCTACGTCAGAACGGGAGCGAAATCTGATCGGCTCATTTTTTGACATGCTTGAAGAGAAAGGTGCACCAAAACTTTTCACTTTTCATGTTTTCTGGGTTGGTAGAAGCGCCGGGGACCCGATTATAGCACTTACACACGGAAAAAGTCCGATTTTCATGATATGTCCCCTTTAAATTGGTCCTGTTCGTCAGTGCTAAAGCTGGTGGCATTAAAAGCTTTGAGGGCTCTAACATGCATTAGATTTCACCCATCATCACATTACGGTTCGTTCAAGGTGCTTAAAGTGCTAGAATTTGACTTTTTGAAATTTAAGTCCTGGAAAACAGCCATATTTATGAAAAGGTACTTGAAACGTGCTTGAATTATTGAAAGACAGTATACGTGATTGTGAAATTAGTGTTTACTTTTATCGATGAAACAATCTTTTCACACAAAATTAACGCTCCAGCTCGTCTGATATAGATATAGAGCCATTTTGCATGGCTATGAGTGTAATTTTGCTCATTAAATATCCAAATATATATAGCTTTCATCCTTCATGTCAATCATATATTCATGTATATATCAGTTTGAATAAGGAAAGCGATATCTTTGTCATAGTATCCTTTCAATGGTTAAAGTTACCACAGTCATTGCATGTGCTGCACTTTATGTGTACCATTTTGTTTTATTAGTTTATTTTTATTGATCTATTTACCTTTTTTTATAATTTGAAAGATAAATATATTGTTTATAGTCCTTGAAAACCAAAAAAGTAGTCCTTAAAGTCCTGTAATTTCATTTTACAGTGTCTGTATGAACCCTGTCACATTAATTATGTGTGTTTCGACAGCTTCTATTGAGAGCCCTGGATACCATGGTGGAGACGGACCCCCCTCTTACTATGGCAATGATGACTTTTCAAACTCTGGCTGGGAAGATAAGAGTATCCGACGGGCCTTCATTAGAAAGGTAAACCGTAAGGGACAGAATCACTGTATATAAATATTGTCTGTGTCAGTACAGTGTGTTGAAGCTAAACCGTCTCTCCTCAGGTGTTCATGGTCCTGACTGTGCAGCTGCTGGTCACCTTCTCTTTCGTTGCCGTTTTCACCTTTTCAACTGATGTCAAAGTGTTTGTACGGAGAAATCGGTGGACGTACTACGTGTCCTACGCCATCTTCTTCGTGTCCCTGATCCTCCTCAGCTGCTGTGGAGAGTTTCGCCGCAAACACCCATGGAACCTGGTGGCGCTGGTACAGATGCACATATTTACACTATTATGCAGAGTTTTATGTGTAATATATATGCAATATTGTTTAATATATATATATATATATATATATATATATATATATATATATATATATATATATATATATATATATATATATATGTGTGTGTGTGTGTGTGTGTGTGTGTGTGTGTTATATAATTAGTTTATTATATATATTATATAATTTGTTTATTAATATATACATTATATATTTATATTAATAAATATATATATATATATATATATATATATATATATATATATATATATATATATATATATATATATATATATATATATATATATATATATATATTAATTTGATATATAATTAAAAAAAATATATATATATAGATTATTCAGGGTTCTGCGAGTTCTTAAAAAGTCTTAAATTTGGTTTGATCAAATTTAAGGCCATAAAAAGTCTTAAATCGTATGACAAAAGTCTTCATTATTTTAAGGGATCTTAAGTTTGGGGACAGAAAAACAGTGTCTCCGTGATTCAGATATGTGATTATTATATATGTGTGTTATATTAGTTATTATATGTGTTATAAATTAGCTATACATAACTTTAAAAGTCTATGATTTAATTAAATAAATGTCCAAACGCTGTCACACGTTCAGCAGGATCGCAGTTCGCAATCAGTGATTATGTTATGGTTTTTATATTATAATGTTGTAGATGGTTGTAAGAGAGCATATTTATGTCTCTCATTTTGTTTAATGAGCAGCTGGAAGTAGTAAAGCATATACATTTCAAAATAAGAGTCCCAGTGTATTTAGGGCTTGTTTATGATTAAAAATCCCTCATTATGCATATTTTTTGGTCCTGGCTATTATTGGTGTTTTAGTTACACAATAAATGATATCTGGCATTTAAATTGACGTAAACTCGTGCATCTTCGCCCCATCACAGGAAAGAAAGGCTAAAAATATTAATTAAAATCACATTCAATATATAAATTTTATTAGTATCAGCACAATCATCTTTTTATTGCCTTTCTTCAAAAACACATATAGTAACCGCAAAATCCAATATGGATGGACCTCTACTTCGTGTGTTCAATTTCAGTTTCATTCAATTTGTCTTAGTTATGTATTTTTTTAGAAATGTACATTTACAAATCACAGTTAGCTAAAAAATGTATTAAAACAATGTAATAATTTAAGGCAGAAACAATGAGCTCATTGAAGTAATGTGTGTATTGATGTATTGATGTTAATATTTCCTCTGTGTTTCTCAGTCCATCCTGACGCTGAGTCTGTCGTATATGGTTGGGATGATCGCCAGCTTCTACGACACCGATACGGTCATCATGGCTGTGGGCATCACTGCCTTCGTCTGCTTCACCGTCGTGCTTTTCTCACTGCAGGTTCGTTTGCTCACGACCCGTTATTCCCCACAGCTCAGCGCTCGGGACCGTTTAACTGGCAGTTTCATAATTTCTTTATGTGCACTATTGCATTTTACACACGTCACCAAAAACATGATAATGGCAACATGTACTGTATACATTTAATGGATAGTTAGAGCTTACAGTCAAACCAAAATGTATTCAGACACCTTCAACATTTCTCACATTATCACAGTTTATTCACTATAGTTTAGAAAATGGTAATAAAATATGAGCAGAACTCAGTTGATATTTGACTGGTTTTGTCCGTCCTTCTGTTAGACTGTCTCACACATGAATTATGTTGAATATCTGTCAGCTGTTAAATTTAACTACACAATTAGATAATTAGCAATTAAAGACAAAACACTTCAGCAAAACATGATCAGCTCAAAGTGTCTGAATCATTTTTGGTCCCAAATTTTTATAAATTTTACTGGTAGTCACTGTATGAAAAATTTATGGGTATATTATGTTATAACTTTCAGAACGATTTCTTCTGTCTGATTGACAGCCAATTAGAATCCATCCTGCTTTAAGAGCTCGAGCATTTAAAATGGCAGACATATATAATGTTGAATATAATGTATAATAATGCAATGGGGGAATATTTGTGGGTCCTGATAATGCCAAATGTCTGATGTTACCAGTAAAAAGTGGCATGCATTATTTTATCTAGTCAGTGACCGAGTGCAAGCATATTCATCTAAAGTAATTCTGTATTTCCAGCTTCAGAATCATGAATATTTTTTATTCTGGTGTCACTATTGTCCTGTGCATTGGGTTTCCAGCACTTATAATAAAGAAGGTTATCGTCTGCTGGTGCGGATGCTAATATAGTCATCGTTCTTGGTGTGAACGGGCCTTTAGTGCTTGACTGTTTTTTTGTTTTTCATGTGATAAACCACCACTGATGACCATTATTCTTCCCTTTTTCAAAAACAGAGCAAATATGACTTCACCTCCTGCTATGGCGTTCTTTTCGTCTGTTTGATTGTCCTGCTCTTCGCCTCCATCCTCTGCATGTTCATCCAAAACAAAATCCTGCACATCGTGTACGCTTCGATCGGGGCGCTGCTGTTCACCTGCGTGAGTACCACTTTACTGAACCCCCATCTACACCTTGATGTTTTCACAGAAATTAAATTCATCAGAACTTAAAGCTAATCTTTACTTGCATTAATGAAAACTTTTAAAAATGCATTCAAGCTGTGAGTATATTAAGATATTCATGTGAAGTTGTACATCTGAGCTTCTCTCTCGGGTTGGATTGAGTTCTCTGCTCCACACACACACACACACACACACACACACACACACACACACACACACACACACACACACACACACACACACACACACACACACACACACACACACACACACACAGACCTGCCTTCATCTCTTCGGCTTTTACTTTTTAGCTGCTTCAGAAAACACAATTTACTTTGAACTTTAGAAAAGACGTTTTATTGTGTGAATTCCACACTTCATTAAGTTACACAACTGTTTTCAACAAGATAATAAAACTGGATTTTCAAGTATCAGAATTGAACACTATAGTGAATAATGATGAGGTAACACTGGTTTCTCAGTGAACTGGACTAAGAGCTTTGCCTTTATACAGAAAGATGAATCATCTGATGCAGTTTGGTAATTTTTGTCCGAAAAATTGTATTATTTTTTTTTTTTACTTCATCGGAATGGTACAAAACTTGGTAATGGTTTTGGCAATTGCTGTGTAAACACACACAAAAACAAATAATAGACATGATTCGAAAAGGTTAAATGGTCCTGAAAAAATAGTTACCGGTAGATTTGTATTTTTTCGCTGTCAAAAATTAGACAAATTTCCTCTAGTGGAAGCGTTTGGTACTGCGCCCAAACTAAATCCTTCTGAAAGCTCATTTTTTGAAAAATCAACCTCAAATTTGCATTTGGATTTGATTTTCTCACATTTTTAGAGTAAAATGTGTTTTGAAAAATATATATTTTATATAAAAATTTAAAATGGAAAAAATGTTTTAAGTTCAGTTTTTTAAACTTTGTTCACTTCAGCAATAATCTGCCACGTGTCATCTTTAAAAAGAGACCTGTTGCTCAAAAGCATTCGAGATTTATGACGGTTTAAGTTGGACATTTCATTTTCAGGTCTATGCTCAAAAAGTGAATAAATGGATTATAACTTAAAACATAAAAATAATTTAGTACCATAAAGTCCTCTAAAAATACAAAATGTTAAATAAAAAATAGTGCAGTAGTAAAATATAGTACAATCATTTCATTGAAATAAAAAAACAAAACAAATTGGTAATTTTTGACCGCCACACAAAGAGCACCAGAGGGGTTAAATAACCATGTATGAATGGTTATGTTATTTTTTTTGTGAGGTACATGTATAATGTTTTACCATCTGTCTTAAACTGGGTCACCAAACTTGGGCACTTTTAAAGCCTCCAGTTTTCCAGTCGGACTGGCTGTGTAAAAGTCTTTCAAATTGTTGGAACATCAGGCAATTACAGGAAATGATGACATGCGCTACCATTCAAAGGTTTGGGGTCGTTATGATTTTTAAATCTTTAAGGAATCTCTTCTGCTCATCAAGGCTGCATTCATTTATTTATCAAAAATACAAAAAAAAAAAGTAAAAATGTGAAATATTTTTACTATGTAAATCAGCTGTTTTCTATGTGAATATATAGTAAAGTGTAATTTATTCCAGTGATCAAAGCTGAATTTTCAGCATCATTACTCCAGTCTTCAGTGTCACATGATCCTTCAGAAATCACTCTAATATGATTCTGTTTCATATTTCTGATTATTATCGATGTTGAAAGCAGTTGTGCTGATTCATAGTTTTGCTACTGTTTTGATTCTTTGACAAATAGAAAGCTCAGAAGAACACCAGGATACTTGAAAACGTCACAATATTCCTCATTTAAATAATTAATATGCAGAATAAAGGGGCGGGGCCTGGTTGAGTTAGTTAGTGGTGTGTTAAACTGGTGGTTATGGTAAGGGGCGGGACATTTCCCAAACACACTCGAAACGCTCGACCAATCACAACACACTGCTCCAGCCGACCAATCAGAGCACAGTGTGCTTTTCAGAAGGAAGGGGCTTCATAGAGACAGGAAGTAAACAGAGCGTTACTGACAGACTGGGAAGAGAGGAGCCGCAACAATGGAGAATATGAGGAAAATAATCAACATTCAAGCAGGAAAACCTGTTCTAGTAGAGCCTGAAAGATTATGTAAATCTCTTCAGACATGTTTGACCGTGTTGAGACCTCGCATCTGTTAGAAAAGGTTGCCAAATGCAACTAAACGGTGTTGTCAGTCACACAACATGCTTGTTTGTTTCCTCACAGTTCCTGGCTGTGGACACTCAGCTTCTCCTGGGGAACAAGAAGATGTCCATCAGCCCAGAGGAGTACGTCTTCGCAGCTCTTAACCTTTACACGGACATCATCAACATCTTCCTTTACCTCCTGGCCATCATCGGGCGCGTGAGGGACTGAGAGAGAAAGGGAAGTGCAGGAATAGAGCATCACCTCACCTCTCCTCATATTCTTCATCTATTCCTCTCTCTCACATTTCCCGTATGTCCACATGTTGGTCAGATCAAAAAGCCCCTTTCTGGGCAATTGCAAAAATCAACCTTTAGAAATTCATCTAAGAACCCATTTGAATGTAGTTCCTCTCAGTGCCCCTGTTAAAACCCGCTTCTGTGATTCTGGAGATTTATGGTATGATTCAACAGTTGCATTTAAAAGGCATGGCAGAAATTTCACCCTTTTGCACGAGTTTGACTCGACGAACTTGCAACGGATGTTTATATGTCAGAGTAATGAACACTAATGTTCTCCACTAGTCATTATAAAGCATGATAGTCAGACAGACACAGATCTTTCTCCTAACATTTACTTCTGCACCGTCGCTGTAAATCGTCAAAGAAAGCTCCAGTTCTTGGCATGAATATCTGAACGTCTGATTGTTTCTAACATCACCGCTTTGCAACTTAAACAAAACACCGATATATATACAGTCCAAGATGACGAACGGTTGTACAGTTGACCGTATTATCTTCAGCATAACTATGATAAAGTCAAATAAAGCCTGTGTATAGTTTATTTCTCGCTCTTTTGAGAGGATGGTGAGGTTGTCTTAATCGTTCCCAAGGTCAGTATTTGAGGCTCGAACACTACACGACTCTCTTCTCTTTCATGCTGACTACTTTATATGTTTTATTTTTCACTCAATAGATGTTTTTTGTTTTTGTGTGACTGAGGGAAGTAGATTCCCTTGTTTTAACTAATGCAATTGGATTATATGATGCTTTTGAAAGCATGTTAACTTTTGAAAATACCAGGATATTTCCTGTAATTTATGTTTTTGTGGTTATTTATGAGTTATTTATTGAACTGCAAGAGGGTAAAGGACGAAAGTTTAATTTTAAACTGTCCTAGAAATTAAAGAGCGCAAATTTAAAACACAAGCGAGCATATTAGGGATATAGAGACGGATTTCTGTATATTAAAATTGTATACTGAAGAATATCCACTCCAGATGTGAATGTAAAATGTACGATTAATTAGTTAATTCATAGTAACATTGACTTATATGTTATGTTATCCAGCCTTGCATGTGGAGCTGCTGAACACTAAACTGGCTGTGAAAGACATGGGTGAAGAAAATACTGACTTTTTATTTGTTTGTTTGTTTGTTTTAATAAAATGTTTGTCTTTATAACTAACTTCTGCATAAGTAAAGCTATAGTGGATTGAGGTGTGTGGAGTGTGTTTGGGCTTTGTAGATCTCTTTGCACTGTACATTTGCATTAAACTGAAGTTAAATTATATTCTCCTGCAGCCCGTTTGTGTTTCATTACAATAATAAAACGAGAGGAATTCACGACTGAAGTCTTGTTTTCTTGTGCAAGGCATGTCACATGACCTCCTGAACTGTTCAGTTATGAGTCAGTATCGTTGAAGAAATTACTCAGTTCATGAGTCGAAATAAAAAAAATTATATAAAATAAAATTAAAATAAAATACTGCTGTTGTTAAAATTCATCTTGTGTATGTAAAACTATGAAGTGTTTTTGATTTATTAGCATTTGTTGCTTAAACGTCCTATTCTTTCTTAAGTAAATGTAACAACCTTTGTTTTTCACGTAAAAAGGTATTTTGAGTTTTACTAGTCCTCATTAACTCGGCTTCGTTTAGACAAATTGTGGATTTATATGATCACATGTGCAGTCTTTGACATTGTAAGTGATGATATACACACACAGTTGTCAAAAACAATAGCATGCGTATTCTAAAGGAGGAAAAGCTCTAAACATTCACTTAAAAATGTATGTGATCAATAAGTAATACAAGATTCACCTCATTTTTAAAACCGTTTAATGTAATTTAAGTTGAAATGACTTAAACATCCAAGCTGATAGTTATGGAAGCTTGTTTCCGCCACAGAATAAAACATTTTAAAAGATAATTGCAACTTTTTACCTCACAGTTGCGAGTGTACATCTCGCAATTCTGACTTTATTTCTCGCAACTGTGACTTTATATCATGCAATTCTGACTTTATAACGCAATTGCGAGTTTATATCTCGCAATTCTGACATCTTTTCTCAGAATTGTGAGATAAAGTCCAATTCTAAGGAAAAAAAGACGGGCTTTTTTTTTTTTTACCTCAGAATAGTTTATATCTCACAATTGCGACTTTATATCATGCAATTCTGAGATGAAACAAGAAGAATTGTGAGAAAAAAAGTCAGAATTGTGAGATAAAAAGTCGCTATTATTATTATTATTTATTTATTATTCAGTGGCGGAAACAAGCTTCCATAGTACTTAAAAATTGAAGGAAGAAACATGAAAAGACGAGCATGCAGTTTATGGAGAGATGATATATTGATGTGTTACTGACACTGTTATGATGAACTGAATCGAATGATTCACTTCCTAGTTAAACAGTTCAATTCAAATTGATTCACTTCATATTACACGCGTTTTATGTTTCAAAAGTCAAGAAGAGTCATGGATCTTTCAATTTTTAGTTTGCAATTTTTTAATTTTTTTATTTACACGGGTAATAAATGAAGAGGATGTTTTATTTACACGGGATAAAGGGATGATGATGATGATGATGATGATGCTGATCTTCATCAGGAGGAGCTGTAGTTGCGGTTGTGCTTGTTGATCCACAAGTGCTTCAGTTTCGGATCGTTCCTGTAGCGTTCGAGCAGCAACTCTTTCTCTCTCCGCTCCTTCTCCTCCATCGTTTTCTTCTCCTCCTTTCTCCTGCAGGTCAACAGAAAAAGTGGGAGTTTTCTTGTGCACTTTTCCTGGACGTGCACGTCGCGCTGGATCTCATTTTTGGGAATGTCAGGAAAAGGAATGGCCTTGTGTGACCTTGAAGTCTCCCATTTCACTGGGATCTTCCTCGTCTTCCTCAAATCCCTGGATCTCCTCCACTTGGCTCGCCCACTCTTCCTCCTGCACCTCTCTCTCCTCCTCCTCCTCCTCCATCCAAGCAAACATCTTTCCCGGTTTCACTTCGGCCTCCGGCGTTCGGGAGCGTTTCAGTGAGTCCAGGAAGGTTTTCCCGGTGAACTCCACGTACTCGCTCTCCTCATCCTCGATGTTCACCAGCACGAGTTGTGGAGACGGGGAAGAAGGGGACGGATGAGGAAGACGTTCGGGAGAACACACTCGGGATGAAGAGCGCCGCAGGGAAAATAGCTCATCCGGTGCAGGAGTTGGACGTGGAGGAACACATTTCAGAGGACACACTTGGGATGAGGAGCGTTTGAGGGAAACAGCTTCATCGTGATCCGCTTGAATCAGGGAAAACTCCTCCTTGGATGCGGGAACTGGTTTCTGAGGATGAGTGTGTGGTTTTGTCACTGGCGGCAGGAGTTTGAAGCGAGGGAACATCGGGATTGAGTCAGAGCTGCAGTTCAGAGATGAAGCTCCTCTATGATGTCAGAACATTTAGAACGCTCAACTATTTGAATGAATACAGAAGCAACACACACACACACACACACACACACACACACACACACACACACACACACACACACACACACACACACACACACACACACACACACACACACACACACTAATGGCACTAAAGCAAATACTGACTGTTCCCAAACAAGTTTTCCTAACACTCCTCCTGCCCCCAAATATTAAATTGAGATCGTATAAATAAATGGAGTTTCCTTTAGTTTTACAGTTCACTTTTAAAAAACAATAGTTATAGTAAAACAGTAATATTATGAATATTATTACAGCTTAAAATTATTATTTTTATTTATAAAATTCTAGATATTTTTTATATGCTAAATACATATTTTAATATATAAAATGATACTAAATATATTTTAATATTAATATTTAAAATGTAATTTATTCTTGTATATGGAAAAGCTGAATATTCATCCATCCATCCATCCATCTTCTACCGCTTATCCGGGGCCGGGTCGCGGGGGCAGCAGTCTAAGCAGGGATGCCCAGACTTCCCTCTCCCTAGACACTTCCTCCAGCTCTTCCGGGGGGACACCGAGGCGTTCCCAGGCCAGCCGGGAGACATAGTCTCTCCAGCGTGTCCTAGGTCTTCCCCGGGGTCTCCTCCCGGTGGGACATGCCCGGAACACCTTCCCGGGAAGGCGTCCAGGAGGCATCCGGAAAAGATGCCCGAGCCACCTCAACTGACCCCTCTCGATGTGGAGGAGCAGCGGCTCTACTCTGAGCTCCTCCCGAGTGACCGAGCTTCTCACCCTATCTCTAAGGGATCGCCCAGCCACCCTGCGGAGAAAGCTCATTTCGGCCGCTTGTATCCGGGATCTTGTCCTTTCGGTCATGACCCACAGCTCATGACCATAGGTGAGAGTAGGAACGTAGATTGACTGGTAAATCGAGAGCTTCGCCTTGCGGCTCAGCTCCTTCTTCACCACGACAGACCGGTACAGGGACCGCATAACTGCAGAAGCTGCACCGATCCGCCTGTCAATCTCCCGTTCCATCCTTCCCTCACTCGTGAACAAGACCCCAAGATACTTAAACTCCTCCACTTGAGGCAGGAGCTCTCCACCAACCTGAAGCGGGCAAACCACCCTTTTCCGACTGAGAACCATGGCCTCGGATTTGGAGGTGCTGATTCTCATCCCAGCCGCTTCACACTCGGCTGCAAACCGTCCCAGTGCATGCTGGAGGTCCTGGCTTGATGAGGCCAACACGACAACATCATCCGCAAAGAGCAGAGATGAAATCGCGTGGTCCCCAAACCTGACCCCCTCCGGCCCCTGGCTGCGCCTAGAAATTCTGTCCATAAAAATTATGAACAGAACCGGCGACAAAGGGCAGCCCTGCCGGGCTGAATATTCAGTCCTTTAGAAATCATTCTAATGTGCTGATTTGCCGCTCAAGAAGCATTTCTTATTATTATCAGTGTTGAAAAATATTTCTTATTATTATCAATGTTGTTCTTCGTAATATTTTTGTGATTTTTTGTGTGAAATTAAGCTGTTCTGGTGTCCTCATCTGCTCCCTCTGTATGCCCCGCAAAAACTACATTTCCTATCGAAGATGATTAAACTCGTATAATATTGTTTAGTAGTGTACACTGTGAAGAGGAGCTAGTGTCTAGTGGTCATCGATGCGATTTATAACATCCTCCAAGTTCCAACATTGCGCGGTGAGTCTGCGCATGCGCAATGTGGCAAACCAGACCAGCCAGGGAATGTTTAGCTAGCGTGAGGAGTTATTAGCTTTATTATCCTCGACCTTCGGGTGCCTGGTGTGGGCAAGGAGCCTTTTCTACCCAACATTTACTTGTAACTGAAAATGTCCGTGTTCTCGGAGCCTGCTTTGGAGAAGAAATTATCAGAACTGAGTAACTCCCAGCAGAGCGTGCAGACCCTCTCTCTGTGGCTCATCCACCACAGAAAACACTCCAAAACCATCGTCAAAGTCTGGCATAACGAGCTGAAGAGAGGTAAGGAGAGGCACATTTCACCACAAAACACCTAGATGAGCTTTAAAATGCGAGATTATGTCCTGTTTTGACGTTTTGAAACGAAATTAAACAGCTCATGTAGCAAACAAGCTAGTCTTGTAAGCTAGTAGCTTAGCTCTTATACATGTTTTGATTCCCTTGCAGGTTATTATTGAGGCAAAACCTCAATTATTGACTGGTTTTCGTTATCAGTCAACATCACATCAGCCTGCATAGCAATTGCAGTTATTGAGGCACATGTGTTAGGTCAGTTTCACTTCTGCAAACGAGATTTAGTGAGTCTCACAGAAGAAATATGCAATATAATATCTTCATTAGATATGTTTTCATCAGCTGTTGATGCTCCCTCTGACCCTGGCAGCCATTTTGAAGCATCTACTTATTTGTTTTCTTACTATGGCATATATTGGGTTTTGGGACACAGCCTTTATTTATAGTATTTGTTCCTGCTATTGTAAGAATGATGACAGAATGATTGTGTACCCAGACCCTTTCACTGTCCTGCATGTGTTGGGATGAGATCAGACCTCTCTGACCAGGGTCAGCTAGTCTGGTTTAGTTTAGAATCTACCAGATCTTTATCTGGTAAGTACGGGTTTTTTCCATCAGACACTCATGATGGCTGTTATTAGTACAATAACTAAAGACTTTGGCTGTGATATTACTGGTTTACCCCTGAAATTCCAGCAACCACAAATTTGGTTTTGGTTAAAATTGTTTTGGATGGAAATATAGGGTTTTTCCTGGGTCAAAAATGGTCTTCGGTGTTTGTCGACAGACACTATCATCCTTTTATTGCCCTCTTTTTAAAACAAAACTGTGATTTTTCAAAGCTTTGTTAGATAAAATCCTTCTCTGCCAGAACTGATAATTATTTTGGTATGTAATCATATCAATATCAAAAAATAGAATTAAAAAAAAGTAGCATTAAAAAGTTTTTGACTAATAGTCTAATTTTCTACCATATACAATTGAATAAAATGAACAGCTAGCTAACAACAATTTGCTTCGCACTTTTTTTCTGTTTTCACCTCACTCCAGTCTAAACTATGCTAAATGATTTTTTTTAGGTAATTTTTATACACATTGACATATAAATAACCTGAAAATACAGTAATTCATTAAGGTTAAATCTTGCTAACTACTCTTACTAAAAAAAAAAATGGGGTAAACACATTTACATTCTCATTTTAAGAGGTTCTAAGTAAATTATTTGTTTGTAACACTTTACGATATGGTTTGATTTGTTAACATTAGTTAATGTATTAGGCTAATAACTAACCATGAGCTTACTGTATTTAATCTTTGTTAATTTTAGTTAATAAAAATACAGCTGTTCATTGTTTGTTCATGTTACGAAATATGTTGATTTCCATATTTAATTTCCATTTCCACTGATTTCCATATTTTTGGAAACCAAACCGTTTCTAGTCCCCATTGACTTCCATCGGATGGGAAAAAATACTATGGAAGTCAAAGGAACCAGAAACGGTTTTGGTTCTTCAAAGTATTTTCCTTTGTGTTCAACAGAACAAAGAAACTCATACAGGTTTGGAACAACATGAGGGCGAGTAAATATGACAATTTTCATTTTTGGGTGAACTATCACTTTAATTAGTGCTTCTCCAATGATGCAATGGAGTAATAATGGATAAAAAATAGTTTGGCTGAAATATCAAGTACTTACAACAACTTTTATCACTCATATAGTTTTAATTACTCAGTTAATTACAGTTTTTGTTTATTTTTTTCAGCTAAATAAAAGCTTTAATTTCATTTTGGTACACCACTATTTACCAGTACGTAATAATCCAACCTTTAGGTTTCATTGCTTCATCAGTTCTATTTAAACTTCATGTCGCCACAGATTTTTATGGAAGCTTGTTTCCGCCACTGAATAATAAATAAATAATAATAATTGCGACTTTTTATCTCACAATTGCGATATATGAAGTCAGAATTGGGAGAAATAAAGTCACCATTCTGAGATATAAAGTCACAATTGCGAGATATAAAGTCGCAATTCTGAGATATAAAGTTGCAATTGCGAGATATAAAGTCGCAATTGCGAGAAATAAAGTCGCAATTGGGAGATATAAAGTCAGAAATGCATGATATATAAACTGTTCTGAGGTATAAAAAAAAAAAGTCTCTTTTTTTCCCTTAGAATTGGACTTTATATCTCACAATTCTGAGAAAAGATGTCAGAATTGCGAGATATAAACTCGCAATTATGTGTTATGAAGAATTCTGACTTTATAAGACGCAATTGCGACTTTATTTCACGCAATTCTGACTTTATATCTCGCAATTCTGAGAAATAAAGTCAGAATTGCGAGATGTAAACTCGCAATTGTGAGATGAAAAAGTCGCAATTATCTTTTAAAATGTTTTATTTTGTGGCGGAAACAAGCTTCCATAGATTTTTCTCTCTATATATGTATATATAGATTTATATACTCACCAGTAATTGCATAGGGACTGTTTATAAGGCTTTGTGGTCGCTAGTGTTATCATAGATCTGTGTTTCTTATCTTCTGGCAGGCATAAACCAGTCTGATCCTGCATAACCACTGAAGGTTTGCTATAATGTTGCACCGTCGTGATAAAGGCACATCATGTGCTGTAGGAGTCTGGTTTCTTTGATCAGCTCGGTTGTATTCGTTTATTAGTGTGTTAATTATTAAGGTGTACATTAAACATATTGACTTTAGGTCTCAATCAGGCTTTGAATGCACAGTTTAGTGATTCATTTTTGTGTTTGGAAAACTGGTCTAAGTTTGCTCTGGTAATTGTCCTGTGTTTGACTTGTTGCTCAGTGATGACATGGAAAGTACCTAATGCAGTTTACAGATGACATCACACGATTGAAATGAGTGAACGCAAGGCGAGGCATGATGAAGCCACTGAAGTTTGGTGTCAATCCAGATTAGAAATGGCTCCATCTCATACCTGTCAACCCTCCCGTTTTTCCCGGGATTCTCCCGTATTTTACCTTGCTATCATCCCGTTTAAATATTTTCCCGTATTTCTCTCGTATTTTTAATCTTTCTAAAAAAAATTTTTTTAAAAATCCCACTGGGCGCAAACCAGTTAAGTAGAAATCCCGCCCTGCAGCTAATTTCATTGGTTAAGGTTACTTAAAGCTGCACTGTGTAATTTAAGTTGATTCTTAGCAAAAAACACTTTGTTCTTTCAAAATGATATGTGCTCATTAATGTGTAATTACTTCTACCACCTAATCAAGTATTCTCGTAAGCGTAGAATCTGCCATTTAGAATACATACGAGCGAGAGTCGCTCGAATGGCGGCAGCCATGTTGCGGCTCCATCTTGAAAATACATTAGCCAAAGAGGGACATACCTGGAAATTCAAGCTTCGCCTTTCGCGTTTTTACACTCAGTGGCACTGTGACCAATGCGAGGGGGAGATTACTCGCGACTGCCGGCAGATTTGAAATAATACGGCCACCGTAGGAGTTAAAAATCCCTCGGAATGGGAGGCGCTAGAAAGTAATATTCAGTTGGTCATAAACAATTTCACCGCTAGATGGGAGAAAATCCTACACAGAGTAGCTTTACTGTACGTTCACACCGCCGCCGACTTGAGCTGCAAAGAAGCTCTGGCCGCCCAGTCAAAGACGCTTGTCAAAAAGTACGGGGAAGCTTGTTGACGCTTTGGCCGCTCTGACGTAGCAGCATTCTGTGTTCGATCATGGGAGAAGAGAAGTGTCACACCATGAAATGTAAACAGAAAAAACAATGCATTCGGCAATTTAGGATATCGCGCAAGATTTGTCAACACAGAAAACATTTCATCCCTGGAGAGTTTTTTTTCGACACCACCGTATCAATTGATTTTGATTAATATGCGCGAGGGAGAGAGAGAGCAAGAGTCTTGCATTCAAGACAGAGCTCGGGTGAGTGCGCGCGCGCGCGGCCGGGGTTCTCTCTGCTCGTTCTTATGCCCTGTCAAGCTGACAGGACTTTAAAACACATGCAAATGATACACTTTCACTCTATGATGGTTAAACTCTGCAATTAATATTTTTTTCTCGGAACTAATGTTTTGGTAGGAACGAAAGTTTACATCGTATGTTTCTCCGGAATCAGCCAGCGCGAAGGACGTCTATATTCCGATTGGTTGCTGGCGTTTGCCGCTGAACCGCGTCATAGCTCATTACCATAAAGTTGAGCTTCTCTCAACTTTCAGATTGACGCTCAAAACGCCCAAAACGCGACGCCGAGGAATTTGACGCTCCTTGCAGCTGAGAGAAGCCAGCTTCCATTGAAAATGAATGACTTCCGGTAACTTTGGAAGCTCAAGTCGGCGGCGGTGTGAACGCACAGTCAAAGGTCCGCTGAAGTAGTTTGGCATCACGCGAAGAAGAACAGCAGCATCCCGAGGACGGACGAACATGAGAGAGATGGCATTGGAGACTATGTATGTAATACAGAGATTATGTATTTATCTGCGCAATTTATGTGTATTTAGCCTGCCTCTACCCCCCCCCCCCCCCATTAGAGGTTTTTCTCCAATTCAACGTAGGGATGCACCGATATGAACATTTTGGCCGATACCGATAACCGATAATTCTTTATATTTGAAAGCCGATAACCGATAAATTGGCCGATGAATCTAAATCAAAATTTTTATATAATTTTAAGACCCTGATTACAAAAACACACGTTTCATCATTAAAAGCCATGTCCCAAACACACAATTATAATGTTATGTAGCCGATATGACAGATTTTGCACTTTACTGTATTTTCCTTTTCAAAGTGATTCCAATCATATTTCAAGCAATTTAAAAGCATCATGTCGAACAGTGCGCATCTGAAGTGTCTCAGCACAAGTAAATAATCCATTATTAATCAGCTTTAATACATCAGGCAAATTTTCTTATAGGGCCGATAACGATAACCGTAAGAATGAACATGTATCGGCCGATATATCTGGTACTGGTCATTTTTATTCAGACCTGGGCTTTAGATTAGCAAAAGCACAGCAGTGCTAAAATGAATTTGTGCCTCGCTCCCAGTGATTAGCATACGTTCTTCGTTTATTGTTGTTTAGCCTAGTTGTTCGTGAATGAGCTTGGCCAATGGGAAGAGATTACAGTCTGATTATAATGATCAGGCACAGACAAAATTAGAACTGTGTGTTTGTTTGCGTATGGGATTAGATGATGGGAGAACGAGGCTATCTTTAGATCCTCCATCTCTCTGGAGATCTCATAAGATGTAGTTTCCATAGCAGTTTTTTGTGTTCAGCTGGAGTCAATAACAAGCGTTTCTCACATGAAACTGTTTTTGTTGCCTAGAGCTTTTTTGATTGCTATTCTTCAGTTGCCAGTGTGACACATTTTTTCCTCTCGACATTTAAAGCCAATTGTATAAATGATTTGATGTAATTAAAGAGCATATTCTTTTAGATCACAAGTATTTAAAGCATTATTCCTCCCCAGACGGCCTATTAAACCTAAGACGTGTTGTTTTCTTCTCTTTCTCTCTGTACAGCCCAGGTTTCTCGTAAACTGACCTTCCTGTATCTTGCGAATGATGTTATACAGAACAGCAAGAGGAAAGGACCAGAGTTCACAGATGACTTCGCGCCAGTCATCGTCGATGCGTTCAAACACGTTTCCAGGTGAGTTAGACCAGTGTATTTAGACTGTTTAGTGCTCTTTTAAATTGTCAGTGTTGTATTTTTCTCTCTTGCTTAGTGGGTTTAATATATTGTATCAGGGTTATGATGAAATAAAATATAAATATTAGTTGAAAAACAATTAGAAATGCTGCCTTGGCAAGAGTTGAAGCACTAGAATTAACTGGAAATAAATACTTATAAAACTAAGGTAATGAAACTGGTAATGACTAATAAAAAAATGAAATAAAAAAATGAAACATAATAAAACAAAATAATAAAATTACAAAAGCACAACGAAAATCATTAAAATAAAACGAACAAATTGAAAAATTAAAATTAAGTCAAAATTAAAAATATATATATATATTTTTATTATTTAATAAATAAAAAACAAAAAAACATATTCTATTTATATTTAATTATTATTATTTTTTTTTCTTGTAAAAATCTTCAAGGGAATTTTTATCAATTGAACAATTGAGCATTTTTATGCGTTTATAATGAATTTTTTTTATGCGTTTTTACGCATTTATAAGTATAATACGGTCTTAATTTAAGGCCAAACATTTTCATCTTGCTGCAGTGTTGCTACGATTCTTCTTGTGGTAATGTTATATTATTTACCAAGATTTTATCCTTCCTGTGCAGTGAAGGAGACGAGGGCTGCAAGAAACAGTTAGGCCGAGTTCTGTCCATCTGGCAGGAAAGAGCCGTGTATGAGAATGATGTACTGGACAAACTCTCTGACGTCCTGCGTAAGTAAACCACCACAAGGACATACTATTCACTACGGAAGCCATGAACCGCAACATGTAAAAAAATAAAGAGAATAAAGTCGAAATATTTCGAGATTGCCACAATCCTGGTCCAAACTTTATTTGGCATGTTGACTTCTAAGGATGACTGTATTCCTGTAATTTTGACTTTAATCTCAATACTTCGACTTTAATCTCGGAATGCTTCGACTTTAATCTCGGAATGCTTCGACTTTTATATCGGAATTCTTCAACTTTAATCTCAGAATTCTTAAACTTTAATCTCGGAATGCTTCGACTTTTATATCGGAATGCTTCGACTTTAATATCGGAATTCTTCAACTGTAATATCGGAATACTTCAACTTTAATCTTGGAATGTTTCGACATTAATCTCGGAATTCTTCAACTTTAATCTCGGAATTCTTCAACTTTAATCTCAGAATTCTTCAACTTTAATCTCGGAATACTTCGACTTTAATCTCGGAATGCTTTGACTTTAATCTCAAAATACTTCCACTTTTATATCGGAATGCTTCGACTTTAATATCAGAATTCTTCAACTGTAATATCGGAATACTTCAACTTTAATCTTGGAATGTTTCGACATTAATCTCGGAATTCTTTAGCTTTAATCTCGGAATTCTTCAACTTTAATCTCGAAATACTTCGACTTTAATCTCGGAATACTTCGACTTCAATCTCGGAATGCTTCGACTTTAATCTCGAAATACTTCCACTTTTATATCGGAATGCATCGACTTTAATATCGGAATTCTTCAACTGTAATATCGGAATACTTCAACTTTAATCTTGGAATGTTTCAACATTAATCTCGGAATTCTTCGACTTTAATCTCGGAATGCTTTGACTTTAATCTCGGAATACTTCGACTTTAATCTTTTTTTTTTTTACGTTGCGGTTCAGGGCTTCACTGATTTGAAAGGTTATTGGGAATGTTATATAGTTGTTTAGAAAGACTCCTCATGTTGAACGTCTCCTCATGACCTACAGAGGTAGAAAAGAAGGCCAAGAAAAGGCCTTACGAAGAAATTAAGGTGAACAACGATGACTTCGCCTCCCAAAGCTCGCCTGGTGAACCTCCACAGGTATGAAAGAACATGCAGATATTTAGCTACACGTCAGCTTAAAGGGATAGTTCACCCAAAAATGAAAATTAGCCCATGATTTACTCACCCTGAAGCCATCCTTGGTGTAAATGACATTCTTCTTTCAGACAAATACAATCGGAGTTATATTAAAAAATGTCCTGGCTCTTCCAAGCTTTATAATGGGAGTGAATGGGTATATTTTTTTCAAAGTCCATCAAAGCGCATCCATCCGTGAAAAATATCCATATTTAAAACTTTATCGACTAAAATAACTAACAATAACGCATGGCTTCACTTCAGAAGGCCTTTATTAACCCCCCAGAGCTGTGTGGAGCACTTTTATCATGGATGGATGCACTTTGATGGACTCATTCCCCATTCACTCCCATTATAAAGCTTGGAGGAGCCAGGGACATTTTTTAATATAACTCTGATTGTATTTGTCTGAAAGAATGTCATATCACCTAAGGATGGCTTCAGGGTGAGTAAATCATGGGCTAATTTTCATTTTTGGGTGAACTATCTTTTAATCCACTGTAGGGATGTTAACCGATGACCGTTTGACCGATGGTTGACCGTATCAACGTTAACCGATCAAAGTTGTCGGTAGTTGGTTAAAAAAAAAAAAGTGATCTCTAAATTAGGCTATTATAGACAGTGGACTAAACGCTACTACAGTTAGCCATCTCATTCCAAGATCTTTTTGTGTGAAGTGAACGAATCCTTCACACTCAATTTTTCATAACTCGCCTGTTTGTACCAGGTTTGTACTTAATAAACCAATAAAAACATTTGGTGCGAGCCGCGAGGTCACAGCGTCTGGGTTTGCGCGCTCACAAGGTTTGCGAAAAGTAAAGGCTACAGGCTAAAACACTCGAGGTTAGAGCCAGGGCAGACGACAGGATGAAGCGTGCAAAGAAAAGTAGTGTGTGGGACCATTTCACCAAAAAGAATGACACAGATGTAAGTTGCAACTTGTGTGATGAAGTGCTTGATTTCAGTGGTAACGGATAAGGTGATGATGATCATCATCTTTCTTTATTATTGTTTAGGGGTGCAACGGATCAAAAAACTCACGGTTCGGATCGTTTCTCGGATCAGAGTCATGGATCGGATCATTTTTCGGATCAGCAAAAAAAAAAAATGTTTAAATTATTAAATTAAAATATTTAAAATCAACTTAAAGTGCACAAGGCATAATATCTTCTTTTTAACATAATTAATGAAAAACAACTTAAAGTGCAACATAAAAAGGCATCTCCTTCCTTTAAACATGGACCAATGCTTTATGTGTTTCCACTGTCATATAGGGCTGTCAAAAATGACGTTCGAATATTCCCTCTAAAAAACACATATTCGAATTATTCGAACATCTGGTTGCGCATTTTGTCAATGACGCGCATTGTCAATTACAGGACAAATTAATACAAAGAGACATAACTACTTGTATAGGTAGTTCATTTATGTTTAAACATATTTGACAACGTATTACCTACACAAAAACAAGTAAATCAACTAATGGCCAAGACCGCAGACCTCACTCTCGCTCGCTCTCACTCGCAGGCACTCTTTCTCTCTCTCTCAGCGTCACCCATGCTGTGTTCACACCAAACGTGAATAGAGCGTCTGGCGCGAGTGATTTCAATGTTAAGTCAATGTAAAGACGTGTTTGCGCACGTCTGGAGGTTTTGCGGCGCGAATGAGGCGTCACGCTCTCGGCGGTTCATAACGCTCGCCATGACCACACTGTGTGTGGACTGAACATGCGCACAACTTTTTTTTCAGAAATCAATCCGCGGATCACGTGTGTGCCGAACCGAAGATATTGATCCGAACGGATCACGGATCAATGATGATCCGTTGCACCACTATTATTGTTAGCACTACCTCAAACTAAAGCGGCGTCTCTTCGGAGCGGTCATTTTCTTAAATGAGCCGCTGCAATGTTTCAAATGAGCTTCTAACGCTAGACAAACGCCTTTATTTACAACGCGATCACCTTGTACCCAAACCATTTCGAAACTAAGGAGCCATTTGTCCTCCGATTACATACAAGCTCCTCGGCGGCGTGTTTGCGGGACTCATGTTTCGCGCTGTAGGGGATTTAAAAAAAGTGACGTGAGTGGAAGGGCGGCAGAGAGATGCGACAGAGTTGCGAAATTGCAGGCGCGGCTCGAAATGGCTGTTATTTCAAATAGCGTAGCATATTTTAAACTAATCGGTTAACCGGTTTCAACCGGCTAATGAGGCTCGGTGGTCGGTCAAGAAAATGTTTAGTTTTCGCCATCCCTAACCCACTGTGTGAAGGCTTGTTTTATGTCCCAGACTGCAGATCTGATCCGAGCGCTGCAGGAGCTTGAGAACGCGGCCTCGAGCGACGCTTCTCTCCGTCAGCGGATCTCTGCTCTTCCGCCGGAGGTGCAGGACTCGGCACTATTGCACAAAGTTACAGGTGAGAACACGCATGCAAACCTTCGTCAAGACAGAAGCATCAGAATCATACTGGCTGCAACCGAAATCACATACTCTCTTGAGTAGGGTTGGGTACCGGAACCGGTACCAGAGGGTGCTTTCACACCTGCCTCATTTAGTTCGGTTGAATCGCACTAGAGTTCGTTTTCCCCATTGGTACGGTTCATTTGGGCAATGCGGCAATCGCACTCGGGTGCGCGCCAAAAGCGGACCAAACAACGTTTGAAACGAACTCTGGAGCGGTTCGCTTGTGGTGAGAACGTGATCCGACCTCGAACAGAACCAATTGCCGAAGAACTGCGCATTTTTGGACTAAACCAGTTGCCGTAGTCAGCTGCGCTGTGCATTATGGGATGAGGAGAAATGTTTGTTGACAGTTTGCACTTTAAGCATGGCAGCTCACGGACAAACTTGGAGTTGTGAGGTGTATAAATACACACATATGCATGTATATATTTAAGAAATGCATGTATATATATTTATATTGTATATAAATATTTTATATATAAATAACACATTTCTTAAATATATACATGCATGTGTGTGTATTTATATTCATATGAGACACTGGATCACAAAACCAGTCTCGAGTCGCACGGGTTTATCTGTGGCAATAGCCAACAATACATTGTATGGGTCAAAATTATTGATTTTTCTTTCATGCCAAAAATCATGAGGATATTAAGTAAAGATCATGTTCCATGAAGATATTTTGTAAATTTCCTACTGTAAATATATAAAACATTAATTTCTGTGAGTGAATGCAGCACAGTCATGAACATAATGGACAACTTTAAAGGAGATTTTCTCAATGTTTGAGAAATTTTTTTTTTTGCACCCTCAGATTCCAGATTTTCAATAGTTGTATCTCGGCTAAATATTGTCATATCCTAACAAACCACACATCAATGGAACGCTTATTTATCCAGCTGTCAGATGATGTATAAATCTCAATTTAAAAAAATTGACCCATGTGACTGGTTTTGTGGTCCAGGGTCACTATATATAAAATAATTACACAGTACACACACATATATATATTAATTATAAACACAAACTTTTATTTTGGTTGTGATTAATTGTTGCACAGCCCTAATACAAATAAACTTGATTAGAAGTGATATGTAGTGTGTCGGTGTAAGACTGTCCTGCTTGTGTGTGTGTGTGTGTGTGTCAGATAAAGAGTCAGGGGAGCGTCTCTCTCGGCTGGTGGAGGAGGCCTGTATGCTGCTAGCGGATTACAGCGGGCGACTAGCGGCGGAGATCGACGACCGACGACAACTCACACGCACGCTTGCCATCTTTCTGCAAACTCAGAGAGACGGCCTGGCCCAGAACGAGCAGAAACTAGAAGTGGGTAAACTTACTGACATCACATTTCCTTTTCTTTTCCATTCATCCTCTTCTTGCCTCCAATTCTTAGTTTTTTAACTTGTGCATGTTAAAAATGTGCAAGTCTTTACCACTGTAAATCCAACTTTATATCGCACTGTGATCAGAGTTGCATTGGTTTGTTCTGCCTATAGAGGGCAGTGAAGCTCCAATATCAAGCCATTTCTGCAAATCCAACACTGAATTCTCTTAAAGGGCCAGTTCACCCAAAAATAATAAAATTCTGTCATTATTTACGAACTCAAGTTTTTCCAAACCTGTATTAATTTTTTTTCTTGTGCTGAACATGTAGATATTTTGAGCTGAAGAACAGTTTTTGGTCCCCATTGACTTTCATGCTATGGAAGCCAATATCTGAAATATCATCATTTTTATTTTTGGGTGAACCGTCCCTTTAAGGCCTGTGCATGAGACACTCTTCTGGGCTGGTAAGTATAAACACAAAGTTCTAGTAAAAGTTTGATGGGCATTAACCGCTTCATTTTCCAGCCTTTGCCAACAGGTAGTGAGCAGCTCCCGTGTTCCTCCTGATGTCGTCTTTACTGATCAAAGAAAAATAAAAGAAAAAAATACCAATCTCTTGAGTGTGCTTTTTTTTTTGCTTATGCACTGGCTTTCACAACTATATCCTTATTCTTGAATCCAGCAGTGAAATAACTTACTGTGGTTTTTCTGTAACACTTTACAGAAAGGTTATATGCTTCAACATTAGTTTTACAGTAGTTAACATGAACAATACTTTTGCCGAATTTATTCATTTTGGTTAATTATAATCAAAAATGTATTGTGTTTATAAGTGCTAATTAACAAATGCTGTAAAAGATTGTTCAATTTTAGTTCATGATGCATTTAAAAGTTTAAGTTTTAATTTTATACACTAAGACTAAAAGTATGAAAGTAACATGTGCGAAGAAAAGCATTGTGGCTTCAAGTTAAATTTTACTTTTTTTATTCGGACCCGTCTTAAGTTTGATTGCAAACGTCCATATTTCACATCCAAATGTAAAGTTGACCTTGAGTTGTAGAAAAACAGACATTAACGGTAACACTTTACAATAAAGTTAAGTTGTTAACATTAACTATGAGCAATACATTTGTTACTGTATTTATTAATCTTTGTTAATGTTGGTTAATAAAAATCCAGCTGTTCATGTTAGTTCACAGTGCATTAACTAATGTTAACAAATACAAAATTTGATTTTAATAATGTATTAGTAAATGTTGAAATTAATATGAACTAAGATTAATAAATTCTGAAGTATTGTTCATTCTTAGTTCATGTTAACTAATGAACCTTATAATAAAGTGTTACCACATTAACCATATACAAATTAACTTGGCACATTCATCCTAACATACCCTGACAGACATGTGTTATAGATGAAAATATTATTTTGGTGTAAATTAAGGCAATTAAAATTAATTTCTGATGCTTTCTAGTGGTTCATTAGTGACACAAACATGTTAAAGAGTTTAAAAAAAAAACATTTTAGAGCTTTTTTAACTTATGATGGAACAGAATAACGTTCTTAAACTCCTGTCAATTAAACCTTAATATAGTATAAAAAGTGAAAGATGAGACGGGGAACATTTATGTCAAGAACTGACAGAGATTCACTTAAACAGAAATATATTCATCACGTAAAGTGCTTATATAAACATAAATGTATTAAATGCTTTATATAACAGAAGAATAAACAGTAAAACAAATCAAAACCGTTTAATAGATTCAATAAATTACAGAAAGACTTCAGCTTTTCTTGTTGCATCGGTTTAAAAGCCTTGTGTTCAATATATAAAGATTGAAAAAGAGGATTATTGGTTATTATTGGACTTTATTTATTTTTATTAAATTATTTTTATTATTGTGTTTTTGTTTAAGTGGAAAAAAAGAGGATTATTGGTTATTATCAAGAGGTTTCTATTGGTTATTATTGGTCTTTATTCATTTATTTTTTTATTTCCATTTCAAAAAGAGTGTTTTGTACAGCACCTAAAACACCGGTTGTACTTTGCACTAACAAGATGTGTGTTTCTCTGTCAGGAATACAAGCGTAAACTGGCCCGAGTGTCTCAGGTCCGGAAGGAGCTTCGGTCTCGTCTCGGAGGACTCCCGGATCTCTCCCGACTCCCGAGCGTCACGGGTCCGTCACGGGTCCGCCTGCCGTCCTCCGGAGAACTTTACAACCCCTCAAACTGAGCTGGACTCTCGCCCGTCAACTTCTCCTGGTGACTTTTGCTCTGGCTTTAGACCTGACCTCCCCTTGATAATAAAGAGTTTCAGTGAGGAGCACCATCATTCATGCGGTATCACTTCAATCCCTCTGTGATTAGAAAGCCGACGTGCATTAGGATCAATGCAATCACAGTTATTCTTGGATTACAAATCAAGGAACTTCAGATTTGTTGCTTTGTTTTTGGAAGCGTCCATTAAAGTAAGATAATTATAAAACACTTCAGCTCCTCTCTTGCTCGTTTGATAGTTCTCCAGATTTGTTATTTTTCTATCTTTGCAGTGAATATTCATTTCAGTGCAGTGTCCTATCATCAGCGGCTGTATTTTAGTGCGGCAGAGCTGTAGCTAATGTAGGTTTAAGAATGGAAGCTTGTGTCCGACACCGAATAAAACATTTTAAAAGATAATTTATCTCACTATTGCGAGTTTACATCTTTATTTCTCAGAATTGTGAGATATAAAGTCAGAATTGTGAGATAAAGTCAGAATCGTGAGATATCAAATCAAAATTGCATGATATAAAGTCACAATTGCGCGTTATAAAGTCAGAATTGCGAGATATACACTGGCAATTGTGAGAAAAAAGTCGGAATTGTGACTTTATATCATGTAATTGACATCTTTTCTCAGAATTGTGAGATATAAACTATATCTATCTCACAGTTCTGACTTTATAACACAATTGCGACTTTATATTTTGCAATTCTTACTTTTTAACTCCCAATTGCGTGTTATAAAGTCAGAATCGTGAGATATAAAATCAAAATTGCGAGAAAAAAGTCAGAATTGTGACTTTATATCACACAATTGACATTTTTTCTCAGAATTGTGAGATATAAAGTCAGAATTGCGAGATAAAGTCAGAATCGTGAGATATAAAATCAAAATTCAGACTTTTTTCGACTTTATATCATGCAATTTTGATTTTATAACACGCAAGTGCGACTTAATATCATGTAGTTGACATCTTTTCTCAGAATTGCATGTTATAAAGTCAGAATTGCAAGATATAAACTCACAATTGCAAGAAAAATGTCAGAATTGTGACTTTATAACATGCAATTGACATCTTTTCTCAGAATTGTGAAATATAAACTCACAATTGTTAGTTATAAAGTCCAATTCTAAGGGAAAAAAAATACTTTGTTTATATCTCACAATTCTGACTTTATAACACAATTGCGACTTTATATTTTGCAATTCTTACTTTTTAACTCCCAATTGCGTGTTATAAAGTCAGAATCGTGAGATATAAAATCAAAATTGCGAGAAAAAAGTCAGAATTGTGACTATATCACGCAATTGACATCTTTTCTCAGAATTGTGAGATATAAAGTCAGAATCGTGAGATATAAAAAATCTAAATTCAGACTTTTTTCGACTTTATATCATGCAATTTTGATTTTATAACACGCAAGTGCGACTTAATATCATGTAGTTGACATCTTTTCTCAAAATTGCATGTTATGAAGTCAGAATTGCAAGATATAAACTCACAATTGCAAGAAAAAAGACGCAATTGACATCTTTTCTCAGAACTGTGAGATATAAACTCACAATTGTTAGTTATAAAGTCCAATTCCAAGGGAAAAAAAATAACTTTAAACTTTATAACACAATTGCGACTTTATATCATGCAATTCTTACTTTATTTTACTCCCAGTTGCGTGTTTATAAAGTCAGAATTGTGAGATAAAAAGTCGAAATGACCGTTTCTATTATTTATTCCGTGTGGAAAACAAGCTTCCATTTATAAGAGCTTTGCAGTAATTGGCAAAGAGATGTTTCCCTTTTGGGATCCAGCAAACCGTAGTAGAGTATACCGTATAATATTCCAGATTTTAATCTCTTTTGGTGTAACTATGAAATCATGAATCCTTTCTGAAAGGTCATCGGTCCTTTGCAACATTGATCAAACACTGTTTATCTTGTCCTCTTTTCATCCACACACACAGTGCTTTGGTTCAGATGACTATTGGTCATTGTCCTCCTCGGTTTGCTGGTTGATGAGTTTATGTTTGTGCGTGTTACTGTATGATCCGTCATTGGTCATCTGTGATGAAAGAATGCGTTTCCTCCGTAGCATCTGAAGGCGCCGCCGCTCTTCGCCTGTGAAACTTTTAACTTATTCAGTTGCGAGTGTATTTTATCATCAGCCTTTGTAAATAACGTGTCAGTCTGAGCCAAATAAAGCTGAAGGCAAAGGATAAAATCATTCTTTTACTTATTTTCTTAGATTGTAATGAAACAAACATGTACAGTATTTTTGCAAAAATTGCACTTTGTTTATTTTTTTCCTTTACTAATTTTTAATCCACATTCTCACAATGTTGTGGAAAGAGATGTCCACAGAAACAAAGCATTCTGAAGTCAGATTAGATCACAAAATCTTGGTTTTGATCTGGATCAAAAACGTCAGTGTGTGTTGTTCAAAACTTTTTGGTAATATTGGGATGTCTTTGATCCAAAAAAAAAAAATCTTGATTTTTTGATTTCAGGAACAAATATTGTATAAAATTGGTCAAATGATCAAAAAAAAAAAATACATTTGTATCTTGACTTATACACATTTCTATTTTATTTTGCTCTTGATTGGTTTAACAGTTAAAGTAAAAAAGTAGAAGTAAACATAAGCTTTTCAGATTTTGGCGCCATAAAATAATCCCACAAACAGCTGTCAATATCAAACAAAAATAATATATTTTAATATCTAGGCACAATCATCAGAGATAATCCATTATTGCATGTATATTTGTTTGTTGTTGTCGTGAGTCACATAAGAGGATGAGGGGAAAAAAAATATGAGAAATTATTTTTTAATGCTTTCAGGTTCTTTCGCAAGTTTTCGGCGTTCCTCCAAGGAGTTCTTTACGAGAGAACTCAAAAATGTGTCATTTTTCTCCCTTCTCATTTTTTTGTCCCTCTTGTGCCTCCGTAGGAGTCTGAGTGTTCAAAGGAAATTGAATATTGAAGGGGATGTTTGTTTGTTTGTTTGTTATTTTCTTTCTCTTCAAATAAAAATACTAAAAGTAACCCCACATTGACTATTGGACCTGGTGTTCTTTATCCAGCCGTCTACACTGTGAAACGCATCTGGAAAAGTGTGGATCTGGATCAGGGTGAGAGATGTTGCCTTGGAAATCCGGCACAAAAGGAAGATGGATTACCTGAGACTGGAAAACATGGGATTTTATTATGATCCAGATTAAGTTTTTTTAATAACTGGGCCCTGGATTCCTAAAAAGTGGCAAAACATGATTTATCAATTTAGTCACTTCCCTAGTTGAAAATCCCAAAGGACTGAGTACATGATTCCAAAGGGAATTCCCATGAAGTCAATAAGAATCTTCAGTTACACTTTATTTTAAGGTGTCATTGTTACAGTGTAATTATATATTTAAATACTGAGTAATATTAAGCAACTACATGTACTTACTATAGGGTTAGGGTTTGTTTGAGGGTTAGTTGCATGTAATTATGCATAATTTACTGTTATTACTACGGTAAGTACATGTAACATCTGCAACAAGGACACTGTAAAATAAAGTGTTACTGAATCTTCCAATCCAATAGGATCCGTCAAATTCAAATTCTAGTAGATGTTCTGTCATCAACATTCCATTTGGAATTATTAGAACTGTGTTTGGGAATGATGTCTTGCTACTGGATGGAAAGGAATTGCGCAAATCCTTATAAAAATATCTTATTGAGAACAATGTGTTAAAAAAGACCTGACTGGTTTTGTCATATGATGTGAATAATAAATATGAAATATGTAAAATGAAAAATTTCTGTTAGTATCCTTCCGGATTGGTTTCAAATTTTATATATATACATTATATATATATATATATATATATATATATATATATATATATATATATATATATATAGTATGTGTGTGTGTGTGTATGTATGCATGTGTGTATGTATGCATGCATGCATGTATACATGTATAGATAGATAGATAGATACTGATTCTCCAACTACAGGCACTTTTGTGTCCTTGGCCTTTTTAAAAGTATAAATAAATAAACAAACAAATGCACAAATAAATTGTCATTATGGAGTTCATGCTCCAACATCAGTAACCACCAAATCTTGGCCCTGTTTTCTTTTAAAAATGTTTTTGCAAGGCTGTTTATTAGCAGATTTTGCAGTT
This sequence comes from Vimba vimba, assembly GCA_022828995.1. Taxonomy (NCBI): domain Eukaryota; kingdom Metazoa; phylum Chordata; class Actinopteri; order Cypriniformes; family Leuciscidae; genus Vimba; species Vimba vimba. Next base: position 2,403,081 of record CM040824.1, on the reverse strand, counting down.
TTATGCTTGTCCCCAACCCAGGCCCTCTTTGAATGTTAAAAAATTATAATAAAGGATCGATTTAAAAATTTTTTTAACATGTTTGTCTTAAGGACAAATAAAATAATATCATATACCATCGAAATTCCATATGTATATCACAATTTTAAATAATTTTTGGAATAAAATAAGTCTGTCCCCAGGTTTTCCGTCATTTCCACCTCCCTCAACAAAATCCACCTTAAATATTTTATTTACTTGGTAATCATGAAAATAATAGTGAAAAGGACGTATTAGTTGAAGATGAAACTTCAGGCACATGTGCTCTTCAGCACTAGAAAATAAATCAAGGTAACTCAAGCTTTTATACAGAGTATTTTTATTCAGCGTCATTTGGACCTTGGCTGCAGTTCGGTTGAATTATGTACAACAAATATGAAAATAATGTATTTATGTTTATTACGAGTAAACAACATGCTAAGTCCAAAAGTAGCTAAGCCTGACATGGAGTGCTAATATTGCCTAATACTGCTAAAATGTCATTTCCACCTCTGAGAAGTTACAGGCATAGCTTTGGACATTATATATGCTGTTTTTGTGCGATATTTGCATATTCTCATGACATATTTGTGCTTTTGGACTGAGAACTTTATATATCACCATTCCAGTACACTCTATATTTATTTTTATTTATCTATATTTATATGAATGTTTTGAGCAGGTTCATTTAATTTGCATATCATTTGTAATCATTATTTTTAAAACTATTAGGTACTGTTCAACTCATATATGTTAAATAATAATAAAATACATGGTTAAAAATATTTTGGACTGGAAATTTAAGTAAAAATAAACAGAAACAATCTTTCCACCATAAACCGTTATTTCCACCACTACAGTTTTTAAGAAGAAAAATAAGAATAACCAATGATGTGGATCTAAATGTATTTTAAATCAAGTATTAATAGTTCATTACTTACAAAATATGTGTGAGTGACTTATAATAAACATAGACCTGAGCAAAAATGAAATGCTGTAGGCAAAAATCCCAACTCGTGCCATTTAGCAACTTTAAATAAAAATGCATTAAGTTCATGAAGTATTAAGATTTATTTTGTTATATAATTGGGTAGCCACTGATGTTGCTGACTGATACATAATCTTATATAATCAGTTTTACAATATTATATTGTAGTAAAATACATAAATTGAAAAGTGGTGGAAATGACATCTTTGAAAGTGCTCTTCAGAAAAACTGTTAAAAATAATAATATTCCATGGAATTCTAAAAGTGCCCACTGTTATATTGTGTTAGAAGACAAATTAATGAAGCTAGGAAGATTGTTTTAAGAGAGTGAATTTTCCATAAGCTCACAGTGCCAAAAGTGCTTCAGAATCACTTTTTTTTTTTCTTTTTTTTTTTACTTTTGTGGGTGGTCAATGTATAATTAAAGTGATTAAATTAGTTCAACTTCAAACCTAATCAACTTATTGAATGTGTCCGAGCTCTTCAAGGAGCTGTTAACTGATTACCTCAACAAAAGGTCAGTTTTCAGCGTCGATCAGGAGTCAGGAGTTGCGAGCACGGAAGGTCTGCACACGGTTCGCAGTCACAAGGGTTCAGATAAATCCGCTTTTTCACCGAGCACTAAATATTAGACGTATGCCTCCTGTAGCCTATATCACAGCTGAGGGGTTAAAACTGTGGGATATGTGAAATATGCACTCTTTTCATAAACAATCACATCTTCAAGTCACAAAATAGCCTACAGAGCGGTTTCACTATACGCTACTGTAAATACAGCGTCACTTAATGCATGTATTGTAATTAAATGATCGAGTTATTGTTGTGGGATGATCCTAAAGGATGCTATTGTCGTGATTTGGAGAAGTGAAGTGTTTGCACACGGTTCGCAGTCACAAGGCTTCAAATAACAGCGCTTTTGCACTGAGCCTCTAAACACCTCAGGATGCTGCCGGGATCAATCTCACTGTTGATTAGCTTCATTTCAGCATTTTAGAGTTATTTTAAACGTCTGTGGAAAGAGGAATCTCAAAGTGTAGGAGGGAATCTTGTCAAAAGTGAAGGGAAACTAAAATCATGTTCAAAAAGGATCTGGAAAAGATCCATTTGGTGACAGAAAACGGTGCAAAAATGTACACCATCACGTCGGAAAAGTAAGTAGATTGCTTTCTTTATTTTAATGTTTATAGCCCACTGTTGTAAAGTAAGGGTGAATTCGGAGAGATTGGGACATTTTGCCATTGAGATGATTTGGAAAAGGTGTTCCCATCAGCCTGAATTCAACCTATTATTTTAACAAGATGTTGAGTTTTGAATGTTTTATAAGGTCACAGAATGATGTTTCGTTTACTTTTTCCTCTTTTCGTGAGCGGTTTGCTGTTGCACAAGGTCGTGTCTCAGTGGTGTGCAAACTTTGCACTGCGCCCTAATCCTGGAGACATGAATGAACACCCGAGGACACACTCGGTTCGCTCGGACCGCACTTTTAAAACGGAACCATGTGGCGCGATTTTTCAGTCAGTAAAGCATTATTATTATACATACATTAAAACACAAAGGCTGCTTTTTAAAAGATAACTTTAGGTCTTAATAAGCATCATTTTAAGTTTCTTGCTACAGTGTAAATAATCAATATTTACACTTGTGATTACTAAAATATAATCACCTGAGCTCCACCAACCAGGGCATATTTATTTTATAGAAATATACTTTAATATACAACACAAGCATGTTTAAAGGTAAATAAATGTTAATTGTATAGTATTCAGAGTGATTGGGACATTTTGCCATTGAGATGATTTGGAAAAAGTGTCCCCATCATCATAAATTCACCATTTTAACAAAATGCTGAGTGTTTTATGCATAAGGTCCCTGTGACGAATGATGCAACAGTTGCAACACTTTTTGCATTTCTCTCAGTTACTCAGAGACTATTTGGACTAGACCAACCAAATTTGTATATATTAAACTTGCATCTGTCTGCTAATTACCCATACCATTTAAAGATGATTACATTTGACATATCATTCACAGTATTTATTTGAATGGAAGAAGCCAGATGTTGCAACTGACCCCGACCCAGCAGACGGTTGCAACACAACCGGACTGATGCAACATGTTAAAAATGCCTTAAATTTCATTAATTAACTTTGGCTTTTTGTCTCAATGAGCATAGAATTCTTAAAATACTATATATAGTATTATTTATTTATACAATAATATTATTGTAGCCTATTATTTAGTCATATTTATCAAATAACAGTTATTGAGTTTTGTTTGTTTATGTGTAGAACATAGGGCTACATAGATTTAGTGTGCAGGTCAAGTCAAGTCATCTTCATTTATATAGCGCTTTTAACAATGTAGATTTTTCCAAAGCGGCTTTACAGAGATACAAGGGTAGTTTAAAGTAACAGAGATTGTTTTGGCTTTATAGCAGTTCTTGAGTAAAGTTATTTTCCAGCTTAAGTTAATTTGATTGATTCGCTTCCGTCGCAATGATCATTAGTTACACTGTCAGAAATAGGGGTACAGTAGGAGTCAATTTCTGTCCCCCAAGGTACAATCTACACTAACGTACCCCATAGGGCTTATTATTGGACCTCAAGGTACATACATGTACCTTTTTGAGGGTCAAAAAGCATTAAAAGGTACATATATGTACCGTTTCTTTTTAAGGTACAATATTGTACCCTTGAGGGTACAGCCCCAGTGACAAGCCGTTGTACCCCTAAAGGTACAATTATGTACTTTATTTTCTGAGTGTGTATTAACTTAAAGGCCGCTAACACGACACCGTTTTAACAGAGAACTCTACAGACTTAGATGCGAACCTGTGAGAACACTGAAGGCGTGCACATGCGTATTACGAGTTCAGGCTATTGGTATACGCGTTTGAAGATATGTGCGCAGGTTTGTAATTCCCTACAAACCAAGCCTTAAAAAACGACTTGTCTGGCCTTAACATTTTGATACAGAATTTTGTCACTTCGGGGTAGATACGCGAACCGAATTTTCCCGACAACGCTTTATCTGTAGAGTGGTAAAGGGATCCTCCATAAGGAGAACTAGTTGGCACTTCAACACTGCGTTGTCATCGGGTCCAGGCGAAGGTCCTTCATCAGATCTGGATACGGCCTGGATCCGGCAGGCTGCGGGGAAACCTCGGGATAAACAAAGACACTAAAATTAGCGTAGATGCCATTCTTCTTATGATGTAACAAGTACATCAGGATTTATGGGAAGTGTTCCCGGTTCTGACCTGATCTATGTAGCCTAACATTGAATTATAGAAGTCTATAATGTGTTATGTGTATGCTAGGTCAAGAGATGTGTCTTTAGTCTAGCTTTGAACTGACAGAGTGTGTCTGCTTTCCAGACAATGTTAGGAAGACTGTTCCAGAGTTTTGGTGCTAAATAGGAGAAGGATCTACCGCCAGCAGTCGATTTAGATATTCTAGGTATTATCAACTGGGCGGAATTTTGAGATCGCAATAGACGTGAAGGACTATAATGCGTTAAGAGCTCGCTCAAGCACTGCGGAGCTAAACCATTTAGTGCTTTGTAAGTAATCAGCAATATTTAAAAATGTATGCGATGTTTAATAGAGAGCCAATGCAGTGTTGACAGAGCTCTGGGTCTGGTAAGAACTCGAGCTGCTGCGTTTTGAACCAGCTGTAGTTTGTTTATTAAGCGTGCAGGGCAACCACCCAGTAGAGCATTACAATAATCTAGCCTTGAGGTCATGAACGCATGGACTAATTGTTCCACATTTGTCAATGAGAGCATATGGCGTAATTTAGATATATTTTTAAGATTGAAAAATGTGGTTTTACAGATACTAGACACGTGACTTTCAGATGAAAGATTGGTATCAATTGGTATCACTGTGCATGTGCAGTATGAGTGTCCTGCTTGTATAGCTTGTTTCTGATTGGAGAAATATGGACATGTTGCAACCGTCCCCGGTCTCCCTTATCTTTTCCTCTATTCGTGAGTGTTTTGCGGTTGCACAAGGTCGTGTCTCAGTGGTGTGCAAACCTTGCACTACGCCCTAATCCTGGACACCTGAGGCAGGGCCGTAGCTAGAGGATTCGGGGCCCCCTGAAAAAATATTGATGTGGGCCCCCACCACCCTCCACCAATATCATATACTGTACAATAGATGAGCATGGAGGCCCACATATAACAGAGGATGGTGATATTGTTGTAAAACATTTATTTTAAAAGTTGAATGTTTATATAAAAATTAAAACTAAAAACTAACAAAAAGCAAGAAATTGTTAAATAATAATAAAACCAATTTTAAAAAAGTAACAGCAAAATAATTTTTTTTTTCACATCAGTAATAATTCATAAATCAAAAAGTAAACATTTAGAAATTGACAAGTAAAATTTTAAAAATAAAATCATTTATTGTCTTATTTTTTAATAAAGATAATATGGAACTGGTAATATTATTAATTAAAGCTAATAAATGTATTCATCCAAGTGCAGTGTGTTGTAGGCTATTCGTGTTTTCTTGATCGGCAGGTCAGGTGCATAATGCAATGCGTCGTGACTCGTATAATCGTGTAAAAAGACAGGGATTGTGGTGCGCACCGATAATGAAGAGTGACAGGACCAGCAGGCTGCAGACGGTTTTCTTATTCCCAGCGAAATAACAATACAACCTGTCTTTAAGAACGTCTTAATCGACTGTCTGGGACACAACAACTCTCCTGGCCTCACTCTCCTTCTTTTCATGGCGTTTCTGGTTCCCTGATTTATGTTTTCTTTTCCCCGACATTTTTCAGTCAGTCAATCTCCTGCTCTTCCACCAAGTAAATTCATCGTTAACTTCAGGCACTGCCGCCTCAACTCTGATTGGTTCTGTTCACGAGCTGGGGTGGGACTTACAATTTTATTGGGTCCATCTGATGTTTGTCACTGACTGAATAATTAATAAATACTTTAAATCGGACTAAACCATTTTTATGGAGGTAAGAGAAGCAGATATTTGGAAAAAATATTTAACCAAATTGCATGTTTTTGTGGTTTTCATTTAAATCTCAGGCATACAACTAAAATAAATATTAGAATTAATCATACAACAGGGGCATATATAGTATAACTGCTGGATTTTGTGGGGCCCCCTGAGCAGCGGAGGCCCCTATAATTGTCACCACCTTTCACCCCACTAGCGACGGCCCTGACCTGAGGACACGCTCGGCTGGATCGGTGCAATTTGGCTCTTTTCGTTGCCAGAACGAGTTTGCAAAACGGTCTAATCGATTTGCGATTCGATTCGTTCGGACCGCACTTTTAACACTCAATCATTTGGCGCGATTTTTTTAGTCAGTAAAAGTGAAGCATTATCGGCATACATTCAAACGTGATTGTAGGTAAAAAATCCACTTAATCTTCTGTGTTTTAAACAAAAGTCTGATTTTTGAAAGGTAACTTTAGGTCTTGTAAGTATCATTTTAAGTTTCTTGCTACAGTGTAAATAATCAATATTTACACATGTGATTGTTAAATGTAATTGCCTGAGCTCCACCAACCAAGGCATATTTATTGTATAGAAATAGTACTTTATTGTAAAATCTCAAGCATGTTCAAAAGATATAGTATAACAGAAATAGCATTGCTTTTTTGGGCACAACATTGTTGGTGAACATGGTCAACATCAGACATAAACTTGCTGTTTGTCAATCAAACCTATGACTCCTTCAAGAAATCTAAGATTGACTTATGTTAATGACTGTTGTATTCCTCCCAGTGTGTCCTCAGGTGAGATGAAGGATGGCAAACACTGTCACGATAACAGCCGTGCCCTGGAGGACCGAGAGCGAGAGAAAAAGCTCGCCAAGAAGCGCCTGTACATCGTGTCAGCAGTGTGTCTGGTGTTTATGGTGGGCGAGATATTAGGTGTGTGTGACTTATTAGGTGAACACTTTACAATAAGGTTCATTAGTATTAACTAACATGACCTAAACCATGAGCAATGCATTTGTTACAGTATTTATTAATCTTTGTTAACGTTAGTTAATAAAAATACAGCCGTTTGTTCATGTTAGGTCACAGTGCATTAACCCTCAGGGGACCACAAACGCGCCCGCGCGTTTTGCTCGTTTTTTTTTTTTAGCAATGAAAATAAACACCAAATGCTCTGTTAATTTTGATCTTTCATTTTCGTGTAATACATCAATCGATCCTGTTCAGTTTCTATTTTTTTTCTGTATACTCACAATAAAAATAAAGTGTTTTGCTTTTTGACAAATAAAGAAAAATTAACATGATGCGATTTCTGCCTTCCCTCTGTCCGTGAACTCCCATTTGAAACGCGTTCGAAAATGATCAATAACTCCGCGAAAATTTAGTCAAACAGGCAAACAGACCCACGGGCATAAAGCTTGAGATCGCATCTGTTAAAAGAAGTAACTTATATAAAAAACAAATATTCTCAGTTTCTGTAATCTGTATAAAAAGAGAGCGACTCCTGTCGAGCTAATTAGGAGTTCATTCACAGTAATGTGACCACTCCCCGGAGAGCGCGTGCTATTCAAACGCAAATTCTGAGGGGTGTGAAACGCCCATCAGCTGTAAACACAGCGCGTCGCGATCGAGTGAGGCATAATATAGCCTACCTTATGGAGAAACGATTCCTCAGAACAGTGCTGATGAGGAGCAATATCTCCTGATATGAGGAGCAGATCCCGCTGCGCTGAGGAGTGAGGTAGGCTGTTTTCTTTTCTCACGTGTGGAATAACGTTATGGAATAACGTTAGTGTAGGCCTATGCAAACCGCAAAAAGATGAATCGCATTTCTATAATATGACTCGCCTTTCTGTGAGATGAATGAAGGGTACATATTTGTAAAGACTGTTTAGCCTGAATATGAATCGCGTGTCTGTGTGTGAAAGAATAAACTGCTTTGCTATAGCCTACTGAGATGAGTAAAAATCCACTGGAATATGTTGAAAAAAATGTATTTGTATAAGCAACGTATTAAACTGCAAAAAAAAAAAATATACTATTTTTGTCAAAAATAAAGTCATAGACTAAGATGTTAGATGTTCCAATGTTGGCTATATTCAAACTAATGAATACATATGATAAAATTTAGGCCTATAATCTTTTTTCTTTTTTTTTTTTTACAAAGAAAGAGTACACTTGAAATATTGTTGAAATTGTAATTATTGTTGTAATTGTAACATTTTTAATAAAATAGCAAAACATATTTACAAGAGAAATGTAAGCGAAATCTTAAATGGTCAATATAAGTCTTCTTCTAAATACATCTTTTGTCGTTGCATTGTGGCTCAGTCAGTGTCACACCTGAATGAATGGCTCATTAGGCAGTCATTATGCAGAATGGGTGGGGAGATTATGCAGAGATTATGCAATCTAAGGTGTAAACTACTCCTCCCCCTTGCATATTGGCTTTCCAAGCAAAACCTGTTTTACACCATTTAAATCAATGTATTTTTTTTTGTGAACGATAAAGCAAAACTATTTTCACATATTTTTGAAGCTAGAACACAAAGGGACAACATCCATTAGTCAAAAGTCTTGTGGACACATATTTAATATGTGTTTTGTGGTCTTAATTCAGCAACTTTCATTTTAATTTTTTCCAATAACCACGCATAAACATTATTCTCTTAAAAATACAAACATCTACATACACGTTGCTCGCATATTATGGTAGCCCTGTTTGTGCTATATAGAGTGAATTTACACCTTTGCCATTAACATGTTTATAAATAACTGAAAAAAGCACAAATGTCAAGGCATGTCAGAACATCTCAAAGGCCCCCAAAACACTGTGGTCCCCTGAGGGTTAACTAATGTATAACTTAAGTAAATAAATTAACATTAACAAAGATTAATAAATGCTGAAGAAGTATTGTTCATTCTTAGCACATGTTAAGTAAGGTTGTTAACTAATGAACCTTATTGTAAAGTGTTTTCTGCATGTTGAGAAATGCTGATTTTCTGCATGTTTTTGCACACACAAAGGCTCTCTGGGTAATAAGCGCTGATGTGTGGTGTGTGCAGGGGGGTATTTTGCTGGAAGTCTGGCGGTGATGACGGATGCCGCTCACCTGCTCGTGGATCTCACCAGCTTCATCATCAGTTTGGGTTCGCTGTGGTTGTCCTCCAGACCCGCGACTCGCACGCTCAATTACGGCTGGCATCGAGCAGGTGAGTTACTGGAACTGAAGAACAGTACATTGTCGTGCCCCAAAACTGGCCTGGATACAGGGAAATAATACACTATATATTATATCAATATCAATAGATCTTAGTCGTGATTAATCACACACTTTTTGTGCAATTAATCATGAATCATGATATATCTTATTGTGAAATTAGCAGAAGTCAGCAGAGTAGACCATCAGATTGAAGGGTGATTCTTACAAAACTCATGAAGACTCATAATGACACCAAAAAACCAATTGATATAAGCAGTCCATATAATTAATAAATGCACACCAACATTTTTCAGAATTCACGCATGTGTCCCAGTGGTCTGGGGTCTCATTTATAAAACTGTGCGTAGGATCCTTACTAAAAGTGTACGTGCGCCTGAAAGCCAAAAATGACGTACGCAAAAAAATATTCAGACTTATAAAACCGTTCGTAAGCCAGAACCTGCGCAGAATTCTGTAACAAACTACTTCTTCGAGAATTAATGCAGGAAAGAGGGCTTAGTATTGCAACAACCATCTGACAGTCGCTGGTTCACTAAGGAGCTCGTTGTGAATGAAACTAGAAATAAACCACCAATGACCAAAATTAGAATGCATATAAAAAAATATATTCGCAAATTGTAACTGACGCACAACACATAAAACAATACGACAGACACCAACCAACAACAACCAATGACAACAATGGCCACACTCCTTGGCCTCTTATTAAGAAAAGGAAAAACAAGGGGAGGAAAAAAAAGAAAATGAAAAAAAGGAAAAAGTCCTTTTGTGCACTCTTTGTTCAGAGAACAAAAATTCACTTTATAAATCCCAGTCAGCGGAAGATTGTGCGTACATGCGTCTCCACCCCGAAATAACCATATATGGAGCTTATAACGCCTAGTTTTACTATGCATATCCTCATCTGCTTATCTTTTGCATATGATTATTCATCCACGTGATAACGTTTAATGGTACAAGACACATTACATTAATAAAAATCATGTAGGCTACTTGCCTATCCTTGTCTTGTTTTTGAATACATAAATCAAATAGTGTAAAATACATTTCATCTTTTCCACTGGCCGAATAGTATTTTTAATTGATTTATATTTTTAATGTAAACGGATAGGCCTTGGGCATTATTTGCACGAAACTATTTTCTCAGACAATCTTGTATTATCATAATAAGCACTTATCTCTGTGGTTAAAACATTAAAACACAGCACGCCACAGGAAAAGTGTTCAAAAGCATCGCATCCACAACAAATATTTCTATTGATTGAATTTGAATATAAAAAATGTTGTAACTTCTCAGTAACGATTTCATGTTTAAGTGTTCTCCATTAATTTGAATGACATATTTTATCTAAATGTTTATATCAGAAGTAAAACATAGTTTAAATCATTTTATTTATTTAAACTGTTATTTGCGTCAGTTTCACTAAACGGCCCAACGCGCTCACTGGCGCGGACATTTAAGAAGGGACGGAAATTTGCTCCAAGTGACAGGCTTGGTGAGTGAAATTATATTTGTATTATCTTGTATTTCTTTAGATTTTCTGTCTAAAAGTGAACAAAAAGACGCTTATCTCCAGCTCACCATCGGTGTCGCCAAACTGCTCCATCTCCAAAATGTTCGTACGCATGGGTCAGAGTTTGCGTGCAGGTGCGAAAATTTTCCCGTCAAGTTTGTTTTTATAAATCACAACTTATGCGTTGGAAGTGGCCACGTTTATAAATGAGGCCCCTGGACTGTAAAGAAGCTAATGATTACTTTTTATATTTATAAAACAGTACAATAAGCAACAAGTTCATTTAGAGAAACTTTTATTATAAATAAAAGTCATAGCGTGCTTCATGATAAAAAAAACGTTACTTTACAGTCCGGAAAATAGCAAATTATTTCACGGACCCCCTGGCACTTGAGAACTCCTGGTCTACACAGAAGAAAGCCCTGTCTAGGCTCTTTCCCGGTACGGGTTGTGTCGAGCCATTCGTTAGTCTGGTTGTTTGATGAAAAAAAGATGAAATGTAGTTGCAATAAACGCATTAAGAATCCGCACAACGGAGGACTTTTATTCTGCATTTGCGGAACTGAGGAAGAACTGATGACGGAACAGTTCATCTTCGGCTGACAAATCAGAGGAAAGGGGCGTTTCATTCCCGCCCACGTGTAGAAATCGTATATTCCAGCTGTTTATTAATTTTTCTACCTCAGAACGAAAAAAAAGCCCTGAATTCTTGTTCTTCATTTTATTTTATTATTGTGGAAAAAAAATGAAAAAACAAAAAAGGAACCGTTTTCTCAATTTTCTACTTTCAATATTAAATCAAAAAACGACTGAACGGATGATACACGGATTATGAAGCTTCAAAACCTTTAAGAATTCCGGTTCCTTTTTTGTTTTTTCATTTTTTTCCACAAAAATAAAATAAAATGAAGAAGAAGAATTCAGTTTTTTGTTTTTTTTCATTCTAAGGTAGAAAAATTGATAAACAATAAACAGCTGGAATATTCGATTTCTACACGTGGGCGGGAATGAAACGCCCCTTTCCTCTGATTTGTCAGCCGAAGATCAACTGTTCCGTCATCAGTTCTTCCTCATTTCCGCTAATGCAGAATAAAAGTCCTCCGTTGTGCGGATTCTTAATGCGTTTATTGCAACTACATTTCATCTTTTTTTCATCAAACAACCAGACTAACGAATGGCTCGACACAACCCGTACCGGGGAAGAGCCTAGACAGGGCTTTCTTCTGTGTAGACCAGGAGTTCTCAAGTGCCAGGGGGTCCGTGAAATAATTTGCTATTTTCCTATTAAACCTTTAAGAATCTTTTGTTCCGAATCAATGGTTCGGAGCGTGTATCAAACTGCCAGAGTCACATGATTTTAGTAAACGAGGCTTAATTACGTCTTAACCGTTTCGAAACGTTTCAAAATTTGCATCTGTGAGTCACTGAGAACCTGTGGGTTTTACCTGATCTCTGATCAGTTTTATACATTTGTAGACATTTTAATTAGACATGAGTATAATTAAAATGAATAATGGTATAATAGCCTCTTATTGGCCTGTTTAGCTGAGCCATTCATAGAACAGACCCTGACAATTGATAAAAGAACAGACACTTGATAATCTTATTAGATGATTAGATAAAGCATTTGAAAGGATTTTGCAATAGATTTTGATTTTTGCAATAGATTTGTAAAAGTTTTTGGATGTTTAGCCTGGGTTTTTTGTTGCATTTACACTGTTCTGACAAAATAAACAGACTCGACTAAGCATACCATACCAAGCATACTCACCAAACAGTGGTTACACAAACAATACAAGACCAGAGACTTCTTCCCATTTCTTTGGCGGTTCGCACCAATTTCGTGCATTACCGCCACCTATGTGAACTCGATCCAGAGACTTTAGCCACTTCCCATCCTCCACCGCTCAATAATAAGCTATGCTTCATCCAGCGCGGCGTGTTCAGCTCCTTTGGCTTGAGAAAAAAAAAAAAAAAAAAAAACACCTTTTCAAATCCTATTAATTAAACCTGTGTTCTCCAAATATTTAAATGAAGCTTACCTATATAACACCAGATTTAACACCAGTATCCTCTTCTAATAACTTTTCTCTGTCATCTTTATACTTTTCACAATACATGATGACACATTCTACCGTTTCGTTTTCTCCACACCATTCACATCTTCCTGTCAGAAAGACAAGAGACTTCTTCTTCTTCTTCTTCTTCTTCTTCTTCTTCTTCTTCTTCTTCTTCTTCTTCTTCTTCTTCTTCTTCTTCTTCTTCTTCTTCTTCTTCTTCTTCTTCTTCTTCTTCTTCTTCTTCTTCTTCTTCTTCTTCTTCTTCTTCTTTCAGGTTTTAATGGCGGTTGGCAACTCAAGACAAGAGACTGGAAACATGAGGTCAATTTAAACACAGAGACTAATGACTTGACTAGACATACCTGTGAACATGATTAAGCAATGAACCAATGACAGTGAAGCAATGAAACCACATGACTAAATCAACCAATGACAACATGACACATTCACAAGGGGAACACATGGCAAGAGGGAAAAGGGACACTAGACATGACATTTATATTGCTACAAAATATTTCTATTCAAATAAATACTGTTCTTTTGAACTTTCTATGAATCAAAGAATCCTAAAAAAAAAAAAAAGCATCCTGGTTTCCACAAAAATCTAAAGCAGCGAAACTGTTTTCAACATTAATAATAATCATAAATGTTTCCTGAGCATCAAATCATCATATTAGAGTGATTTCTGAAGGATCATGTGACACTGAAGACTGGAGTAATGATGCTTTGATCACAGGATATATATTACACTTTACTATATATTCACAGTAGAAAACAGATATTTTAAATTGTAATAATATTTCACTATTTTTTACTGTATTTTTGATCAAATAAATGCAGCCTTGGGATAAATGCAGCGAATTTTTAAAAATCTCACCGACCCCAAACTTTTGAATGGTTATGTTTATATATATATATATTAGGGCTGTCAAACGATTAATCGTGATTAATCGCATCCAAAATAAAAGTTTGTTTTTACATAATATATGTGTGTGTACGGTATATAATTATTTTCTATATATAAATACACACACATGCATGTATATATTTAAGAAATATTTGCATGTATATACTGTGTATATATATTTATATTATATATAATTTATATTATATATAAATATTTTATATATAAATAACACATTTTTCTTAAATATATATATGAATGTGTGTGTATTTATATATAGAAAATGATTAATCGCGATTAATCGTTTGACAGCCCTAATATATATATATATATATATATATATATTCAGTAAACTGGAAGCACAAGTGTAATTTTATCACTGTACTATCGTGTGTTCTCAGAAATCCTGGGCGCTCTGCTGTCGGTCTTCAGCATCTGGCTGGTGACGGGCGTTCTGGTGTATCTGGCAGTGGAGCGGCTCATACACGACGACTTCACTATCGAGGGCACTGTGATGCTCATCACCTCCGGCTGTGCTGTACTGGCCAACATCATGTGAGACAAACCCTCATTGTGCATGCGCACACTATATATAGCCCTAATCTAATAACTAACTAATATAGTGCCTTAGCAAAACTGTTATTTGCAGTGAAAATGTCTTAAAGGTGCAGTGTGTAATATTTACGAGGATCTGTTGACAGAAATGCAATATCATAAACATAACTATGTTTTCAGTGGTGTATAAAGACCTTACATGATGAACCGTTATGTTTTTATTAGCTTAGAATGAGGCATTTCTATCCTCACACACCGCGGGTCCGCTTACATCGACATGTTTCTATGGTGGCCCTAAACGGACAAACGCGTTTCGTCACTATGTTGTTGTTCTTCACGCTAGCTAAAGTCAGCGAATAAAACACCGACACAATGATGAACAAGTAGCAATAATATTCGCAATAACATCGTTTTACTGAATAATTAATAAACCTAATTTCTTAATTTATCTTTTTAAAGAAACCTCATTGCTTAAAGGGATGGTTCGGAGTAAAATCAACCTAGGGTCCTTTGCACCATGACCTCGAGCCAAACACCCCCCAGAAGCCTTTTTCCCCTTGGTCGAACATTATTAAAGTTAGAGCTTATTTAGAGATATCAGCCGGATGGCTTAGTGCAGGCGCTAATGGATCCAAGGTTGTATCTGGTAAATTACCCCACTAATAATGCCCAGAATGGCACCAAACTTCTACAGTAGTACACATAGGTTCTGTACTCATAAAACGAGGCATTGGAAAGTTTGTAAGTACATCAGGAGTTTATTTAAATAACACTTGCCTGACGGCTAATGCTACCGCTAACCCAGACGTCGACGTCACTTCAGTGAGTTGAGAAAAGCATGTAAAAGTCCTGGCAGAAAGCGATGCATAAGGATGTAGTGTAACGACTAATTATTATTATTTCTGAAGTGTTGACGCCTTAGTGTTAACTAATAATTGTTGCAAACTGGTACTACCAACAAAATATTAGTGCCTTCCTGGAACTGGGCGTCGCTACACTACATCCTTATGCATTGCTTTCTGCCAGGACTTTTACGTGCTTTTCTCAACTCAGTGAAGTGACGTCGACGTCCGGGTTAGCGGTAGCATTAGCCGTCAGGCAAGTGTTATTTAAATAAACTCCTGATGTACTTACAAACTTTCCAATGCCTCTTTATGAGTACAGAACCTATTTGTACTACTGTAGAAGTTTGGTGCCATTCTGGGCATTATTAGTGCGGTAATTTACGAGATACATACTTGGATCCATTAGCGCCTGCACTAAGCCATTCGGCTGATATCTCTAAATAAGCTTTAACTTTAATAATGTTCGACCAAGGGAAAAAAAGGCTTCTGGGGGGTGTTTGGCTCGAGGCATCTCAGATCATGACATCACTTCCTGTCGGCCACCGTAACTTCTTTTGGGTGCAATTCGCAACTTCACCACTAGATGCCGCTAAAATTTACACACTGCACCTTTAAACGGACCTTCTATCTATTGTTGTGTGTGTAGAATGGCACTCACTCTGCATCAGTCGGGTCACGGCCATAGTCACGGTGGTCTGAGCGCCGGTCACAGTCATGATCACGGGAAGGAAAAGGGACACAGCCATTCTAACGATAATCATTGTGACGTCGAGGAGCAAGGGACTGGGAAAAAACAACAAGCTAATGCCAGCGTAAGGGCAGCGTTTGTCCATGTGATTGGAGACCTTCTGCAGAGTGTCAGTGTGCTGGTCAGTGCCCTCCTCATCTTTTTCAAGGTAAGCAGTTTTACTTTACATTCTTAGATTCGATGAGTCCTAACTGATGACCCAGCTCACAAAAATATGATATATATATATTAAATATATAGGTTATGAGTGTTCTCTGAATGTTCAAAACATCCTTTTTTTTTTAAAAGTAAAAAAAACACAATAAATTATTTGTTCTGCAAACATTATAGGAAAGTTACTGTTGAATGTTCTCAGAAGTAACATTTAAAAATGTTAGCCAAATATTTCAGAAAAAAAAAGTTTCATGATTGTTGTATAAATAATGTTTTAGTGCAAATGTTTTGAGAACATAATTAAAGAGCAGTTAACATTTCTATTTGGAAGAGGCGTTACTGGAAGAGCATAATATGCTATTTAGGTTTAATTTACTTTTATTTCAGTTTTAGTTTTTATTTATTTCCAGTTAATAATTTTAGCGCTTGAACTTAAACTTATTTAAGTTTATTGCCAAGACAAAATTTCAAATTTTCATTTAGTTCAAGTTTTTCCAACTAATTTATTTATTTTTATTTTATTTCAGCTTTATTTCAATTAAAGGCACAATACGTAAGATTTTTGAAATTAAAATATCCAAAAACCACTAGAACCACTAGTAGATGTTTCCAAGAATGTTTAAATCCAGAGAAATAAGCAATTTGAACCAGGACTCGGACCATGTCCGTGCGTCGCCTGTCAGTGATATAATATATAATATGTTTTATTAGACAAGGGAACAACTTTTTAGATATATTTATAGACAGAAATGAATCATTGTTATACAGCTCAACACTGTTAGTCTTACTGTTTGAATCGCTTGTTTTCTTGATTTTCCGCGAGTACTATGTTTTAACCATATTTTCAAAGAACTATATTTTGCCAAGTGGCTAACACAACATAATCAGATGCAGCTTTGTGTTTAGTAACAGTAATGCAGTGTTTTCTCCGTCATACAATATGTTTTAAAATTAATTGCATGCCATTTAGCCTTGCCTTGCCTTGCCTTGCCTTGCCTTGCCTTGCCTTGCCTTGCCTTGCCTTGCCTTGCCTTGCATGCCATTTAGCAACACAAGCCATCCAGTATTTATTAATATATTATGACTCAGCCCTGCTCTGCTTTATACTACAGTAACGTTGATAATCTCATCTATGAATATTATTTCCGAGTCCCGTCGGATTGTTTTCCGCCAAATCAAGGCGTCATCAAGCTATGCCTTTGTTTTGAATAGGCGCCCTCTAGTGGCGAAAAACTACATATTATGCCTTTAACAGAAATGTTTTTAATAGTTTTATTTAACAATAATAACCCTGTATAGATCAAATGTAACAGCATGATGCTAATGAACTGAATTATTTTCTTTTTAAAGCCTGAATATAAAATTGCAGATCCCATCTGCACCTTCCTGTTTTCTCTGTTCGTCCTGGGAACCACGTTCACCATCATGAGGGACATTATTATCGTCTTGATGGAAGGTAAAATGTCTTGCCTGTGACTTTTTAAAGAAGCTAAACGTTTTGCATTTTTGAAACAAAAGTTTTATGGCCCCCAGAATATTTTGTTGAATATCTGAACATGCAATATATCAAAAGAAAGAACAGAGCCTCTGCTTTTAAAACGTTTTATTCTTGCTTCATGCATTATTTTTTATCAACACTTGATTATGGGTAAGTTTCATTAAAAAAAGCAACATTTTGAACAAAAAGCTGAGAACAAAAAGACTACATCCAGATCAGATTAAGAACGACGATCATAACAGAGATTAGTAGATCAACACCCAAAAGCTTCACAGTCCTAAAGCTCATCCTGGGTCACATTTCATTCACTAACAATAGGCAGATTTGATTTATATGCTGTTTAATGTTGATGATCACATTATTTTACATATGCATCTGCTTACATGTGATATCGCTTGTTTCTGCTGCATCTTTGTGTATCTTTTGATCAGGAGATTCAGTTCTGTTTCAGAATATGTGTAATAGCGCCCCCTACCGTATAACAGTGCAGTGAAAACACTGAAAGCTGGAACATTTCTGTCAATGGAAGGGAAAGAGTTAATAATATTCTCCAAAAAAAAATGTTTTTTTTTTTCTAAAACATTTTTTTCTGTTTTTTTTTTTTTTTTTTTTAATGTAAGTACTTGTTCAGAGTACATTCAAAAGTAACAATCCCATAATATTTGCAAAATGATCAAATGGAATGTTCCCCTAAAGGGATACTTCACCGATTAGTTTTAGCTTTGTATCAGTAGAAACCCGGTAGTATTTGCGCATGACCGTGCTTCCCTCCCTCATGTCCCCCTGAGACGAGAGATTTCTGGATTGTGTGTCTGGAAAAAAAACTCAGATGACGCAAAAATCGTCATTTATAGGCTTTCCTGTCCAGAGGCGAGAGACTCCAGCCAGTAGGAGGAGCTCGTCCCGCATGTCTTCAACCCGCCCATAGGGGGATCTCACGATAAAACACCGTCTTTTCAGTTTCGAGTCGACTAGTAGCCTAGCTGTATCATTTCTCCCGATACTGCCCTCTGTAACCGGGAGGCATGGCTTGGGAGTGGCCTCGTAGGGCAGTGAAGCAAGTGCATTCTGGGAGTTGTAGTCTTTCATCCACATGAGCCAAAAATACATTTTCTGGCTTTTCTCAGTCTAGAAGGCACCAACTTCTAAAATAATTTCACATTTCTACTACATAAATGACCCAATTTAAATACACATTCATCTTTACAACAGTGAAATATCCCTTTAACGTTCACATAACCAAGAATTTTTTTAATTTTTTTTTTAACTGGGCATTTTGAACGTTCAGAACATTTTTTGAAAAAATAAATAAGTTGTTAGCTGGGAATAAAGAATGAGAATCTGTTTTGACTGGTAGATTAATTGAAGGTAAATCTTAAATATAGTCTCTATATTAGCTGTTTTAATGGCCACTAGGCATTCTGTGAACGGTCGTTTCATTTTTCATATGCTCTTCTCATTAAAACTTTTCTTGGAACATGAAGATTTGAATTAGAGCTCGTCAGATTGTCTGAAATGCCATAATTTCGAGAAACACAATTAAATGTTGTGTACGATTTTTAGTAGTTTAATTAGAAAAAATGTGGTCACTAAAAATGTCTTTCTTCCATTGTGCAATTTAAAAGTTTTGATGAGTTAGATAGAATATAGTAATAACCGAGCTAACAGGGAACGTTCTCATTTCTTGGATCATGAAGCTTGAGTGTGTGTCCTCCACAGGAACTCCGGCCGGTGTGAACTATAATGAGGTGAGGGATCGACTGCTCCAAGTGAAGGGAGTCAAAGCTGTGCACAACCTTCACATCTGGGCCCTGACGATGAACCAGGCGGTGCTCTCCGCTCACGTGGCCATAGGTAACGCTTTACCTCCATATGTGACAAAACCAGTCTCGAGTCGCACAGGTTTATTTGAGGCAATAGCCAACAATACATTGTATGGGTCAAAATTATCGATTTTTCTTTTATGCCAAAAATCATTAGGATATTAAGTAAAGATTTAAGTAAAGAAATTTCCTACCGTAAATATATAAAACATGTATTTCTGTGAGTGAATGCAGCACCAATCGCCAACATAAATGAACAACTTTAAAGCAGATTTTCCCAATGTTTTGATTTATTTGCACCCTCAGATTCCAGATTTTCAATAGTTGTATCTCGGCCAAATACTGTTCTATCCTAACAAATCTCAATACATTTTTTTTTTACCCATGTGACTGGTTTTGTGGTCCAGGGTCACATACGGCTTAATTTTGGCATTTAATTCTGAAATATTCACCCGTCTGTTCATTTTGAACTCCTCAGAAGACACTGCAGATCCTCAGGTGGTGTTGAGAGAAATGACCCAAGCCTGTTTCAACGCATACAGTTTCCATTCGGTCACCATTCAACTGGAGCAACAGGAGGACCAAAGGCCTGACTGCAGTCTCTGTCAAGACCCCACGAAGTGAAACTCAGAGACTTATCCATAAAGGCGGAAAGAGACCTTTTCAAGAGGATTATTGTGGTGTTAATGCTTTAGAGCTGATATAATTACATCTGTTTTATTGTAGAATGAGGTCTTCTTGGACTTCAGTGTGTGTGTTTTTGGGGGCAGGTCACATGACAGTATTTCACTGAGGTTGTGGTATTATAAACAGTGCCGTCCCTCTTTTTATCTGCAGCACTGGATACGGAAGTATTTTTTACATTAATTTCTCCCATAGGGATTTCGTTAAAGCTTTCTAAGCCATGAACCAAATGAGGAGAATCATAACATTACAAAATTTGATTTGAAGCAAAAAAGGACAAAAAGACAAAGGTACAAGACTGTGTGCTACAATCCCATGAAGCATTACAAACAGGATAATAGAATTAAAAACAATGGAGAAATATGAAACTACTCATTTAAAAATGTTGATTATTATTTTTTATTTTTTTTTGTAAGTTTAATGCAAAATATGCACATTTGGATGGAATTTGGTGGAAAATAATGTCGTTTTCACCACAAACTCTGCTGTTAAACGCGTTTATTTTAAAAATGCATTGAAATAATCTGGGAATTTTCATTTTTGAGCAAACTATCTCTTTTAAGGTTTAGTGCACCCAAAAAATTGTCATTACTCACCCTCATGTCGATCCAAACCCGTAAGAATTTTCTTCATCTTCGAAACAAAAATGAAGATATTTTAAATGAAATCTGAGAGATTTCTGTTCCTCCATTGACAGTCTGCGCAACTACCACTTTGATGCTTTAAAAAGTTCATAAAGAGATCATAAAACTAATCCATATGCATCAAGCGGTTCAGTCCAAATTTGACTTGATGAACAGATTTAATTTAGGCCTTTATTCACATATAAACATTGATCAGTGAAAACATAAACAGAAAATGTAAAATGACTTGACATGTGCCAAAGGAAACCCACTGGGCCATGCAGGTAAGAAGGTGCTTTAGCAATGAAAATCATTTGAAATAGGCACATTATTTTAGTCATTTTCCATATTTTCCTGCATGTTAATCGTTCTTCATCTGTAAACAGCACTGTTGTGATGCTGTAATGTACAGTACTCCTTCAACCATCCCTTAATTAAAGGGATAATTACGCCAACCAACAGTGATCTTATTGTTGATCTTAGAAATTGTTTATACGCTATTATTTCTGTAACGCTGAGGACTTTCATTTCTCACATCACTGTTTTTTTTGTTCTCATTTCCTATTTTTTGTTTAGAAATCAATCTTGATTTTTTTTACTCCTCAAGCAAAGTTTGAAAATTCATATTAACTCTTTATAATATGGTAAACATATCTTTCCCTATACTGTTCAATAGAGTCGACAGTCCTACAAAGATATCAGTACCATGATAATATGCAACTATTGTATATCGGCATACATTTTTTTATGTAAAACCGTCTACGTATATTATAGCTGCATATTTATGAATGCCTTGACACGCTATCACAGTGCATGATGGGTTAAAATGTCAAATTTACATTAATTAAAAGGAGTTTTTACATTTAAAAACACACATTTTCAAATTCCAAAGCTCGTAGTCAGACTGACTTACGACAGGTGAGATGTTGCCAATACTTCCCTTCATAAATGTACAGTACGCTATTATTAAAAAATAAAAATAATACTGTAATTCACTGTAATGTAATACAGTAATTCACTTCCACCTTTGTGTCATCACCTCATTAACTCTGCCTTTATTAACCCTGTGTTTTCAGTCATTCTTTGCAAAGTCTTGTTTGTTTCACACGGCAGTTCTGAGCACTTTTCTGGTTTCCCGTGTTTATGGTTTTGACTCTTTTTCCTGGTTATTTGATCACCCGCTCTGCCTGGATGTTTGGAGGGTTTGCCTGTGTTTTTTGACCTACTGCATGTTTAATGGATTGCAATTCTGGATTACCCTGATAAACGACTGCATTTGGATCCTCAACCCAAAGTCTCGGATCAGTTACGTAACGTGAACAAAACCTCTTTTCCAGGCAGAAGGTCTGCTGATAGTCCAAGGCAAGCATGGCACCACCTTAGGCTCTGTTCAAAAGCAGGGCCATCCCATGGAGTAGGCAAATATTATGGGAGCCCAAATAAGTGAAGTAAAAAAATTAAAAAATATGATCCAGATAGAAGAGTAGTCATATATAGATATGAAACAGTATCACAAACAGTCTTTTCAATGATAGCCTAATTATTCATGTGTTACAATCATTTAAATTTATTACAGAAGTACTGGGATAAAAGTTGGTAACACTTTATTTTACAGTGTCTTTGTTACATATGTTACATGTACTTACCATAGTAATAACAGTAAATTATGCATAATTACATGCAACTAACCCTCAACCTAATCCTAATCCTACCCTAACCCTATAGTAAGTACATGTAGTTAATTAATATTACTCAGTAGTTAAATATGTAATTACACTGTAACAA
This sequence comes from Vimba vimba, assembly GCA_022828995.1. NCBI lineage: Eukaryota > Metazoa > Chordata > Actinopteri > Cypriniformes > Leuciscidae > Vimba > Vimba vimba. Next base: position 2,380,685 of record CM040824.1, on the reverse strand, counting down.
TGACACCTTAAAATAAAGTGTAACCTAAAAGTTTATAGTTTGGATATAAACACTGATGTATATAGATTAAATCATCTTATGATTGTAACTTAACGCTTCAAATAAAGATTGTTTTAATTACATTATTACACCAGTAGGTGGCGACAAGTGACTGTTAAAAAATTAATTTGTCATTGAATCATTCGTTCAAAAACACTCGATCCATCTAAAAATGAAACAAGTGAAGTATTTATGTGCGAGTCATTGATTCATTCCTTCAAACCATTTTTAAAAAAAATAAATAATATTTTGCAGCAATCAACCTTCTGTCAGAACCTATAGTAAATTGTATGTTATTTTATTTAATTGACTATTCAGAATCGTGATCCCTATTTATAAACTCACACACACACACACACACACACACACACACACACACACACACACACACACACACACACACAAAAAAAAAACATGATTCTCAATGTATCCAGAATCGTGCAGCACTAGTGTGAGTTTATGAACTTTATGATTATGTTTATGATCAGTGGACTTGTCTGCATGGAAGATTTTTATCAGGCAAATGAGTGAGACCGGCCCTGTTTAAAAGCAAACAGAAATATACCATTAAAAAAGTAAACACATTAATTCTTGTATTGCTTGTAAATATTTAAGCGCTTCCTCTTAATTTAATATACTTACCAAAACCATGTTGATTTTGTACTTCTTTCCATCCACAGTATGAACAGTATGCAGTATGTAAATTCCTTATGTTGGCTTAAAATAAACTACTAATGTTTAACAAGTCCCTTTTGCCACGTAAATTGAACCGTGTCCTGAAATATTGTCAACAAGGGGTCTGCTTCTTCTGAGTCCTTAAGGTCACTGGAAACATCAGCAGGGTCAAACAAATGTTTGCTCTGGTGTGGCAAGAAGAAACTACACGTATTTCCCAGGTTGGTTCCATGACAAATAAGGAAAAGCAAAAGACAGTTAATGTAATTTCCCCCCCCAAAAGAACATACAGTAAATTAACCACATAATCAAACCTAAACTTTACAATATTCACTCTTGTTTATTACAGAATAAAGGGGTGATCGGGCACAAACATGGTTTAAAACCTTCCACACATGCTATGACCAAACTTACTGGATTTACTAGTTGCCATATCAACTATATTTAAAGGGATAGTTCACTTTGAAAATAATTTTTGGTATGTTTTAGCTTACCTCAAGGGCATCCAAGATGTAGGTGTCTTTTTTTCCGCAGTAGTTTCAATTTTGATATTTTTAGGTCAAACCGTTCTTGTCTGTCAGTCATATAATGCAGGTCTATGGTCACTGTCTCAAAACACAAGCACAGAGTCCAAATTAAAACAATTTCCCATCGTCCAAATGAAACAATTCCCCATCATAAGTACACATTGATGGCCTAAGACACGAAACGAGCGGTTTGTGTGAGAAAACGAACAGTATTTATATCGTTGTTATCTCTTGAAAACAGCACACGTCCAAATGATCTGACGGCGCAGGCGGGTATAGATGTATACACTAGATGTCGCTTGGCTACGGTTTCCTTCCAATGAACTGCAGTAGCGAAGGTGACGTCTAGTGTATACATCTATACCCGCCCGCGCCGTCAGATCATTTGGACGTGTGCTGTTTTCAAGAGATAACAACGATATAAATACTGTTCGTTTTCTCACACAAACCGCTCGTTTCGTGTCTTAGGCCATCAATGTGTACTTATGATGGGGAATTGTTTCATTTGGACGATGGGAAATTGTTTTAATTTGGACTCTGTGCTTGTGTTTTGAGACAGTGACCATAGACCTGCATTATATGACTGACAGACAAGAACGGTTTGACCTAAAAATATCAAAATTGAAACTACTGCGGAAAAAAAGACACCTACATCTTGGATGCCCTTGAGGTAAGCTAAAACATATCAAAAATTAATTTCAAAGTGAACTATCCCTTTAAAGAAAAGCTCAATTAAAAAATCTTTGGACGATATCTCTGAACATTCATTTAACCATAGCAAAAGTACATTTCTTAAGTTAATTTTTCATCTCTGTTTTTTGTTGTTGTGTTTATTTAAAATGAAAGAACTCTGATAATATTTTAATCTTATCTCTGTTATTTAACCGTTCTTGGTAACACTTTAGAATACTGTTCCTTCATTAATGAATAATTACACAGGAACAAATGAGTAATGCACTATTAACATTCTAGTAACTACTATTAACTAACAAGAAACTCTGATTAACGAATTAGTAAGTCATAGCGTTCAGTCGAATGTGGTAGTTCACTATTAGCTAATCAATAACTACTATTTTTCATACCTCACTGAAGACTGCTAAGAACTACTATATACAGGTTCATAATTAATATTAATAATGCATAATATATAATAAGGTAATGGTAACTCTTTAGTAATGAATCAAGTCTTTCTACATCATTCTAAAGGAACTACTAATTATTTGGATCAGTATTCTAAAGTGCAGATCATGGGAACACACTAGTAATGACTGAAGTGTTACCAAATGCATTGGAAGGAATTGATATTCAAAATCTTACAAAAATCTCAAAAGCTTACAATGACTTCAGTCAATATTAGGTAGTTATCATGTTTTTCACTTTAGATACTGATCCAAATAATTAGTAGTTCCTTTAAAATGATGTAGTAATACTTGAGTCATTACTAGTGGGTTACCATTACCTTTTATTATAAATTATGCATTATTCATGTTAATTATGAACCTGTAGATAGTAGTTCTCTGGGAGGTATGAAAAAATAGTAGTTATTGATTAGCTAATAATGAACTAGCGTGATTACTTACTAATTTGTTAATCAGAGTTTCTTGTTAGTTAATAGTAGTTACTAGAATGTTACTCGTTTGTTCCTGAGTAATTATTCATTAATGAAGTAACAGTTTTCTAAAGTGTTACCCAGTTCTTTAATGCTGATCTAACAGAAGACACTCGCCGGGTTTAAATGTTGTCGTTATATTGAGTCCCTATTAGAACTATGATATTCTATTCTAGACTTTTATGAATTCTATTGAGAAACCATGAGAAAAAGGTTAATAAAGAGTGAGAGTAAATGTTCAGAAATTATTAATTATTATTATGTTTTGAACTATGCTGTATAGCTTTGTTTTGTGGTGTGTTTTTTGTCAAATATTAAAAAATGCCATTATTTTATATGAAAAAGGTAATAATTGTATTTTATTGACAATATTTTAGTTTGTAACATTTTAATCTGTCATATGGTCATATTGTGCTCCACCTATGGGGCATGTTGTCACTATTCACCTCCATTCTTTCAGGGTAAATCAAGAAAAACCTATACACTGTATTAATAAAACAAAACATAATTGTACTAGATGTGTGAAATTAGTGTGGGAAATAATTAATAATCTGAACCATAAGTGAATTTACACAAATTGAGAAAGTCAAAAAGTGTTGGGTTGTGCCCCGCTGTCATCTAGTCCACCATTGTCTAGAAAACATTCAACAGTTTGATCTTTCCCATCATTCCTGCAGTACAGGAAAAATTACATGTTTTTCATCAAAATCTTATCTTCGTGCATGCACAGCCTGTTACTTTGCACTGTTTTCTTGAATGCTTTCATGATCTTGCTCCTCATGATCTGTCAGAACTGCTACACCACTGTTGTTATAATGTGGCCCCAACCTTTGGAACAACTTCTGGTGAAATACAGTCATTTTTACTGTGAAATACAGTCAGTCTTGTCACTAGAAGTAGGCTACTACAACGATTTGGAACATGAAAAAACAGTTTTGGGAAATTACAGTAATTTTTATTTCTAAAAATAATAGTGTACTGCACATAAATGAAGGGAAGTATTGGCAAAATCTCACCTGTAGTGAGCAGTGTTGGGTAAGTCACTCTAAAAAAAGTAATTTATTACTAGCTAATTACATCGTCAACAGTGTAATTACTCTCTCTTAAAAGTACTGGATTACTTATTACTAATTACTTTGTAAATCCCATATCAACCTCAACCAGTTGAACAATACAAGGATAAACAGGAAGCTGCTATTTTAATTCTTTCAAATAAACAATATACAATTGCATTAATTATTTTTAAACTGACCAAAGTGTGCAGGTTACATTAAAAGCAGGCATTTTAACATTAAGTTTTCATGTTAAATCCACTATTGTTAATTGTTCTAGTATTCAATGCAATTTCATCAGAAGTAACTGTTACAGAAAAATTAAGAGTAATCCCTTACTTTACTTTACAAGGGAAATAAATTAGATTACTTAGCAATTAATTGCACCCAACACTGCAAGTCAGTCTAATAGGATTGTTCTAGAATGTGAAAATAACATTTAAAGGTGAATTCCTGCTTTTTCCAGCTAAAACAATTGAGTACTGTACGCATATAAAGTAAGATATTATCAAAAGCACACAGTAATTCAGTCTGTCCACCAGCCATTTATGTGGAAAAATCAATCATTTGATAATCATTCATATGTTTTTGCACTGTGAGTGCCAGATATAACTTTTGATTTGAATGATGTATTTGTAAATGCTGAAATTAACGTTAACTAAGATTAATGCATGCTTTAGAAGTATTTTTCATTGTAGTTCATGTTAACCAATCCATCTTAATTCCCTTGTTGGATGTTTTATTCAAAGGAAACGAGAATTGCTGTCGCTCTCTCTCTAGTTTTCATTCTCTTTTAAGTGAAAACTGAATCTCTTTGTACCTCCAGCTCCTAATCCTAATCCTTTTATAGTCCACTGGAGGAGGACAGCAAATCAAGCCAAGCTAATAATCAGAATATATACAGAGAAAAGCCTTTTTGAAGCGGGAGTTCCACACACACACACACACACACACACACACACACACACACACACACACACACACACACACACACACACACACACACCGAATAAGACGAGTAAACAGCAGACTGTATGGCAAGCCGTTTTAACTTTTATTCATTTCCGGGATATGAATTGTTGATATCAAGAATTACATTTTTGATATCAACAATTACATTTTTTGATATAAAAAATGTAATTGTTGATATCAACAATTTAATTTTTGATATCAACAATTGAATTCTTGATATCAACAATTTAATTCTTGATATCAAAAATGTAATTCTTGATATCAACAATTGAATTCTTGATATCTGGAATTATATTTTCACTAGTGAAATGTCACCATTGGCTGCCATTCAAAATCAATTGTTGATATCAAGAATTGATTTCTTACTAGTAGAAATATAATTTTTGATATCAATAATTACATTGTTACTAGTAAAAATGTGAATTACTGATATCAATAATTTAATTGTCACTAGTTGAAATATATATTATTGATATCAACAATTGAATTGCTACTAGTAAAAAATTTCATTTTTGATATCTGAAAATGTATTTCTGATATCAATATTATTTCAGATATCTAAAATGGCTTTCTTACTAGTAACAATCACATTCATGATATCAGAAATTAACATTGTCACTAGTGAAAATGGAATTATTGATATCAAAAAGGAACATTGTTACTAGTAGCAATTCAATTGTTGATATCAAGAATAGACATTTCAACTAGTGACAACTGAATTCTTGATATCAAAAATAAAGGTTTTTACTAGTAAGAAATGTATTTCTGATATGTGTATTCAGAATTTTAACCAGTAAGAAATCAATTTTTGATATCTGTAATAGTTTTGTCGCCCTTTTAACATTTAAAACACATGTAGGATATGAATTCTTGATATCAAGAATTAAATTTTTGATATCAAGAATTATATTGTTGATATCAAGAATTAAATTCTTGATATCAACAATTCAATTCTTGATATCAACAATATAATTCTTGATATCAAAAATGTAATTGTTGATATCAACAATTTAATTCTTGATATCAAAAATGTAATTGTTGATATCAAGAATTATATTTTCACTAGTGAAATGTCACCATAGGCTGCCATTCAAAATCAATTGTTGATATCAAGAATTGAATTGTTGATATCAAGAATTGAATTGTTGATATCAAGAATTAAATTGTTGATATCAAGAATTGAATTGTTGATATCAAGAATTACATTGTTACTAGTAAAAATGCAAATTCCTGATATCAAGAACTCAATTGTCACTAGTTGAAAGGTCTATTCTTGATATCAGCAATTGAATTGCTACTAGTAACAATGTTAATTTTTGATATCTAAAAATGTATTTCTGATATCAATATAATTTCAGATATCTAAAATGGCTTTCTTACTAGTAACAATCACATTCATGATATCAGAAATTAATATTGTTACTAGTAAAAATGGAATTCTTGATATCAAAAAGGAACATTGTTACTAGTAGCAATTCAATTGTTGATATCAAGAATAGACATTTCAACTAGTGACAACTGAATTCTTGATATCAAAAATAAAGGTTTTTACTAGTAAGAATTGTATTTCTGATATGTGAAACTGGAATTTCAACAAGTAAGAAATCAATTCTTGATATCAACAATTGATTTTGAATGGCAGCCTATGGTGACATTTCACTAGTGAAAATACAATTGTTGATATCAAGAATTATAGTTTTTACTAGTTGAAATTCAGTTGTTGATATCAAGAATTATAATTTTAACTAGTGAAAATGTAAATGCTGATATCAAGAATTAGCATTGTTACTAGTGGAAATGTAATTCCTGATATCAAAAATTGCCATTGTTACTAGTAGAAATCTAATTCCTGATATCAATAACTATCATTTTAACTAGTGATAATGTAGTTGTTGATATCAAGAATTCAAATCCTGCGAATGATTAAAAGTCAAAACGGCTTGCCTATTGCCATTCCCAGGATATAAATTGTTAATATCAAGAATTATAGTTTTTACTAGTTGAAATTCAATTGTTAATATCAAGAATTATAGTTTTTACTAATTAAAATTAAATTGTTGATATCAAGAATGAACATTTTTACTAGTTGAAATGTAATTCCTGATATCAAAAATTGCCATTGTTACTAGTAGAAACATTATTCCTGATATCAAGAATTATAATTTTAACTAGTGAAAATTGAATTGTTGATATCAAGGATTCATATCCTGGAAATGAATAAAAGTTAAAACGGCTTGCCATACTGACTGTTGAGTTTAAGTGCATATTCTCTTCTGAGAGGAACAAGATCAAGACCTGCGTCTCTGAGAGCCACAAATTACTTTAAATTATATTGAATCATCTTTTTTGATATTGAAAGGAAATGGGATTATTAGGCAGAGCAGGTCTACAAAACTCAAGTGAAATCAATGATCACAGAGTCTGAAGTTTAAAGGTCTTCCTGATTCTCTTTCAGTTGATGAATGTCTGTCATGAATCAATGATTTGAGATCCAGCTTGCTCTTTTAATCGCTAATATATAATGCACTGATGGAATTATACAGGCCTAAATGCAACCGTTTCTCTTGTTCATTTAATCCTTATCTTATCGCAGGACTGTGCAGAGCAGCTGACAATCTTCAACATTTATGAATGTGCCATGCATGATCTCCGAAATAAATAATTTCATAATGTATAGCAAATTTGATTGAACACTAGATGGCGCCTCGCCTTCAGCTTAGCGTGTGTAAGAGACTGAGTACACGGTGACTTCTCGTGAAATCTCGCGATGGCTGACTGACAGACGAGATCACAGCACGGAAAAAAATGACGTCTTGTCAACAACACTAACAAAGGTATTTAAACGCTCCAAATGTTGCATATGTTCAGACGAATGACATTTTCTGTGTTTACATCACATATATGTTATGTCAGCTCCGTTAGACATTCAAGTTTTGATGATAGTAGCTCAATGTAAAGCTGAAGAATGTTTCCATCCAAATAATATGTGCATTATTATTATTACTATTATTAATATATATATGGTATTTAGTTAGCTTTCGTAGTTTATTGTTTTATATCTACACTTATGGTTTTATTACACATTGCTTAAAAGTGTGATACATGGTGTATGGTGCAATTTTCAACTTATATTCTCAATATTCTCTCATAACAGACATGCCACTAAGTCTCACTGAATAGCCATCCATCCATCAGTGCCTGCATCCCTCTGTCGCCATGGCAACCCCTCCTCTGGCCCCGTTCCCCGGGCAACAGGCTCAGGCGGCTCGGGATGTGAACACAGCATCACTATGTCGGATCGGACAGGAGACGGTGCAGGACATCGTCTTACGAACCATGGAGATCTTCCAGCTGCTGAGAAACATGCAGGTGAGTTCGTCCATCCACAGATGAAGACTGATCTAGGGCTGCACGATTTATCGCAATTTCCATGTAAATCGCACTTAAATCGAGTTTGAAATCGCAAAGGCTGTGAATATTTGTTATGCATTGATGTTCGGCTCTGTAAACGCTGCTCACTCTGAAAGCACTGAGTTTGAGACACTTATAACGTGCAACACGCGCCAAGCATCTTTCCAAACATGAGAAGCATTTATGAACCTCTTGTCCAACAAAAGACAACATTTAATAACATGCTTTTACTCCAAACTCACTTCATAACGACAGTTGAGCTCCTCCTTCTGTGAGATGATGTGCTTCTTACACAGAATAAGGCAGTCGTGTGTTTATTAGTCATGTTTAATCAATCAAAGCGTTTCAATCTTCTGTTTATTCAGATACAGCGATAGGGATTTCCTGGAATGATGTGTGTTATTGTTCTTCTGTGTTTGTGAGACGCCCTCTGGTGTTCAGAGGGATATGTGGGGTGTGTGTGTGTGTGTGTGAGACATATGGAAGCTTGTTTCCGCCACAGAATAAAACATTTTAAAAGATAATTGCAACTTTTTATCTCGCAATTCTGACTTTATTTCTGAGAATTGCGAGATATAAAGTCAGAATTGCGAGAAATAAAGTCGCAATTGCGTGTTATAAAGTCAGATTTATGAGATATAAAGTCGCAGTTGCGTGTTATAAAGTCAGAATTCTGACTTTTTTTCTCGCAGTTGCGACTTTATATCACGCAATTCTGACTTTATAACACATAATTGCGAGTTTATATCTCGCAATTCTGACATCTTTTCTCAGAATTGTGAGATATAAAGTCCAATTCTAAGGAAAAAAAGACAGACTTTTTTTTTTTTTTTTACCTTAGAATAGCTCATATCTCACAATTCTGACTTTATAACACGCAATTGCGACTTTATATCATGCATTTCTGACTTTATATCTCCCAATTGCGACTTTATTTCTCAGAATTGTGACTTTATATCTCGCAACTGCGACTTTATTTCTCAGAATTGCGACTTTATATCTCGCAATTGCGACTTTATTTCTCAGAATTGCGACTTTATATCTCGCAATTGCGACTTTATTTCTCACAATTCTGACTTCATATCTCGCAATTGTGAGAAAAAAAGTCAGAATTGTGAGATAAAAAGTCGCAATTATTATTATTATTTATTTATTATTCAGTGGCGAAAACAAGCTTCCATAGAGACGCCCTCTGGTGTTCAGATGGAGCATTTACTACCGATCAGCCGCTGCACTGACAAACTGCGTATAAAATAATCGCAGCCTTTGCCAAATCGCGTGCAGTTTCGTTGCGATTAATCGTGCAGCCGTAGACTGATCCCGTCCTCCACATGTCTGACTCCCTCTGTCTCCTCGCTCAGCTGCCCAACGGAGTCAGCTATCATCCCAACACTCATCAGGACCGGTTGGGGAAACTGCAGGAGCACCTGCGGATGCTCTCCGTGCTTTTCCGCAAACTCCGTCTCGTCTATGATAAATGCAATGAGAACTGCGCTGGTCTGGAGCCCATTCCTCCTGAGGTGAGATTACACTCTCTCTAGACTCTCCAGTTTTCATTACATTTAGTCATTTGTTGATCTTTGTTATATTTAAAGGTGCAGTGTGTAATTTTTAGCGGCATCTAGTGGTGAGTTTGTGAATTGCACCCAACAGAAGTTACGGTGGCCGACAAGAAGTGATGTCGTCGTCTGAGACAGCAGAGAGTAGCCAGTTAAGCGATGAGGTTTCTTTACAAAGATAAATTAAGAAATTAGGTTTACTTAATTATTCAGTAAAACGATGTTATTGCAAATATTATTGTCACTAGTTCATCATTGTGTCAGTGTTTTATTCGCTGTCTTTAGCTATCTTCTTATCATGAAGAACAACATAGTGACGAAACGCGTTTGTCCGTTTAGGGCCACCGTAGAAACATGTCGATGTAAGCGGACCCGCGGTGTGTGTAGAGAGAAATGCCTCATTCTTAGCTAATAAAAACATAACGGTTCATCATGTAAGGTCTTTATACACCACTGAAAACATAGTTATGAATATGATATTGCATTTCTGTCAACAGATCCTCCTAAATATTACACACTGCACCTTTAATGCTATTTTAAAGGAGCACTAAGCATTTTTGTTTATGTGGCAAATACAGCAGTGGTCTTGGACTTTAAACTGATATTCAGGAACTCAAATGAACATCAAATGCAATTAAAAAATGTCCAGTTGACTTGTAACGTTTATTTTTGAGTGGTTTCGGGTCTGAGATTGAGATTGGCTCTGGTGTCCCTCAGGGTTCGATTCTAGGCCCCTTACTCTTTAGCATTTATATATCTCTCTTGGATTGCTCTTTAGATCACTCAGGCTTAATTATCTTGGAACTGATCTTTGTTATATTTAATGCCATTTTAAATGAGCATTAAAGGGTTAGTTCACCCAAAAATCCCATAATTTACTCACCCTCAAGCCATCCTCGGTCTATATGACTTTCTTCGTTCGAACACAATCAGAGTTATATTAAAATATGTCCTGGCTCTTCCCAGCTTTATAATGGGAGTGAATGGTACAAAGAAGCACATCCATCCATCATAACAGTAATCCATATGGCTTCAGGGGTTAATAAAGGCCTTCTGAAGCGAGAGAAAAATATCCATATTTATAACTTTATAAACTATAATCACTGGCTTCTGGTAATGGCGAGTGACCTCTGTCCCGACGCATGGCGTATTGACGAACAGGGAAGCACAGAGGACAGAGCAAAACAAAACACCGGACATGAATTCGAAGTCTAAAACGAGAATTTTTAAAGAGAAATGTGTACTCTTATATCCTACGTCATGTGTCGGGTCAGAGGTCACTCTTCTGCTGGATCTAGACTCGTGTACGGCTGTTACCGGAAGCCAGTGATTATAGTTTATAAAGCCATTAGGCCACGACTGCCCTGAAAATGTTGAGAATCACTGGCCTGTGTAGAATAAAACCACTTTTTATAGGCCACTGACATGATTGAAGCGTCTCCTGTGTGAGTGTGCATCAGTTTAAATACATTTTTCAGATTATATATATTATTATATATTCAAATTATATAGAGGGGTTGATAAAGTGGCGTTAGAGTGAATATTTAGGAGTGGGTTCAGTTGATCTTGTACACCAGGTAATTCTTTCCATTCATAACATTATTTGTGCCTGCAAACGTTTTAATTCGTGCACCTTTTGAGCACTAGCTTTCAATTTCTAGTTGAGGAAACATCCTTGAATCACAATGCAAACTTGATTGAGTCCAACTGAGATTCCCTCTGACTCAGTTCGCTCATTGACGTCAGGTCTGGCTTTACAAGAGCATGTTTTTCTGATCTTCTCGAGTGCTGGTTTAATGACTTCTATGACAGAAACATCTGGAATATAAAATAACATTTAAATCGGGAAGAAAAGATGTGTAGTAGTGGCCAATAGTAATGTCTGGCCTAGGAAAATGTACATTTCAAACCCTTTATTCAAATATTATAACAAAAATTAGTTTTGTAAGCATATTGGCAAGGCAAGGCAAGGCAAGTTTATTTATATAGCACATTTCATACACAATGGCAATTCAAAGTGCTTTACATAGAAGAAATTAAAATAATAAAAAGCAATAAGAATAATTAAAACAGTTTAGAAAAATAAAATAAAATACAGTACAGTACAAATAGTCCTGTATTTTACATTTTACATATTGCATAGTAGTGCTTGGAGTCGATTGTTTTATTTGTGATAATAACGCGATGAAACATGCCAAATTGTGCCATGCAAAGAAATTATGAACACATGCAAAAACAAGAGAGAACCAACAAAATATTAATAACTGATTATGTTATAGTCAATCTATGCTTTTTCCTGTGAGTTATGCATTTTTTTCGCATGGTTAAATAAAACCTGTAGCTGAACTTTGCCTTTTTGCTAGATAATTTAGTCAGATAATACTTTAACCAAGTTTAGTGTTTTGTTCTTCCCTCATATTTAAAATATTTTAAAAATATAAAATATTTTCCTCATATTTTGATGGTTTAATTGAACTTGTAGAGTCATTTAAACAAATATCCCCTCTGGCCGTCACTGTTTGCCACTACTGTATATATATATATATATATACATACATAACTAACTATATATATAACTAAAACCATTAAAACCATTTATTTTAATTAAAATAAGATAAAATATAAATATTAGTAGAAAATTTTTACTAAACTAAACAAAAATTTGAAATGTTGTCTTGGAAATAAGCTGAAGTTGAAGGACAAAAATGATCAGGTAGAAATAAATAATAACTAAAACTTAAATAAAAATAGATTAAACCTAAATAGCAATATTAAAAAAAGCAAGAAATCACTAAAAATGTAACTAAAATTAACAGGAAAATATAAAAATAAAAGCCAATTCAAAACTAAAATAACATTTTATGAACCACAGGTAAATTATGTGAAACATAAAGTGTCTCTGTGATTTAGACATGAGGATGGAGATGTGGTAAATGTAAATTTGCCGCTCAGGAACTACAACTCGAGTGTGTATGAGAGCAAATAAAGATCGAAAGCACAGCTGGTCCGTTTCATGCAGTCTCTTTTCTTTTATCGAGAGAGCGCTGGAATAAAGTCATTAGATCTGCAGGAGCTTTAACTGGAGGGCATGAAATTCAGGTTCTTCCATCTCATTAGCAGAAGAGCTCGTGCTCACAGGATATTTATTTTGGCCCGGTCTCGTGTGTTTGGTTCAGGTGTTATCTTTAGCTCCTGTTGCGCTTTCTCTCCAAACAGGAAGTGAGTTAATGGAGTCAGAGGCATTACCTCATCATCACTTCGCTAATTAGCCGAGGCACTCGCTAATGAACAGCTGGCCAAGTCCCTCATGTCAGCATTTTCCAGCCCAGGCAATCACCGGCTCCCAGCGGTGGAATTTCCTGCACACCGAAAAAGAAACAGCCAAGTCATTTCATTTACCACCTCACTTTTTCCAGTCGCCTCAAAGTAATCAACCCGAGTGAGCCTCGGTGAATCACTAGCTGGCAGAACACATCCATCTTTCAGTGTCTGGGCCTTGAGTAATGTGTTGACTGCGTTATATTAACTATAGCTGGCTCTTTCTTTCTTACGCTTGCTGTCGACAGGTGAACACTCAGGGTGTGTTCGGTTCGGCTCTCTTCGTTCTTTTGGTCCAGATCGAAAAAAAGAAAATTATACATTAAAGTCCCCCTGTGGTCAATCATTTTATCCCTTAAAACTCATCTTTCATTTAGTATGCGTGGTTCTATGAATATGCAAATGAGCCCCGCCTCCACTCAATCACTCAGCTCAGAGATCCACTGGTTGACGATCACACGTTGATCTGATTGGTTACAAGGTAGTTTGTGACGTCAGAAACACCAGCGATTTCAAAGCGTGTTTTTGAGACTGTCTTTGGTTCACTGCAGTTTTAAGGAGGAAATACTCAGCAATGGAGTCGACTTATGAATTTACACATGGTTTGTCTTAAAGCACATTAAAAACACCATTTAGACACATAAACAACATTAAAAGCTGGATTTTCACCACAGGGAGACTTTAAGAGCACGTTCACACTTGGCATTATTGGTGCGATTACTAATGCAGTTGCTCTGTTAGTGTGGTTAATCATTTAGCAGACGCTTTTATCCAAATGAGGAGAGCAATAGAAGCAATTAAACTAACAACAGGACAACAATACGCAAGTGCTGTGACTCTTCCCAGTTTAGTCTAATGCAGTATATATATATATTTTAAATAGATAAAGAATAGAAGAGAAAAGAAAAGAAAGTGTTAGTATTAATGGATCAAGTGTTGCTGAAAAAGATGCGTCTTCAGCCGTTTCTTGAAAACTCAGGTTAAGTTTGGCAGGTCATTCCTCGAAACGATCTCGAATCTGATGCGGTTGTGTTCACACTTGTAGTTTGGTTCACTTGGTTTGCTTGGTTCGGATCAACCCCCCCCCCTCAAGAATGAATGAACATACGCATATCGTTGCCACTATACTGTTATTATTACGGCATCACTCCCTGCATCGACTATACTCCAGGCTAGTTCACATTAGCCAAATGAACGTCCTCGTCATGCGAACACTTAATCGTCGCCGGCAGGAAAGGAGGAGAAGAGCAAGCAATCCTGCGGGAACCACCGGGAATTCCTATAAATGGTCTGAAAGTCCGAACCATACAGAAAATGCGTTCACACTAGAAACGAACCAAACCTTTGTTCAGTTTGATCCGAGCCGAGGCTAGCTCTTTGCGTCAGACCAAATGTCGTCTGTTTGATCCGGATCGTGGTCCTGGGGAGGGTTCACACCTGTAATTCTGATTCGGATCAAATTGAAAAGTCCGAAAATCCGGACCAAACAAGGTAGGTGTGAAAGGGCCCTTAATCCTGGTCCGCTTATAGCGTTCACATCGGCATTTTAACAAAGAGACCGAACCCAAATCATAGGGATATGTTCACAACCTGATTTTGGTCGGTTTTAATTACGTATATTTTGTGACGGAACTTACCGAACATCCAAAACAATGCCGTGTTCTGGGATAAATGCGCTGGTTGTGTGTGCGTAACTACATATGATGGTGTTTTAACCAGCTGAGATTCATTAAGAGTTTATATAATGTGTAAAGGAGTCAAAACAGCGTTCCTCTAACACACACAAGTGCAGATCTGCTGTGAGGAGACGTGGTTCTGATGTGTAAAATAGGAAACATTGTGACTATGATGGGAAAAACCAGAGCTATACCCTCATTCACTATTCCCTACATTACTCCAGTAATATAGTCCACTTGAGGGAGTGAATGAAGACGAGAGAGTGAATTCGGACACTGAGTGCCGCTTTTGCATAGTTTGCGCTTGCCGTTTAATAATCATTTGAAACTTAGCAAACTGGCAGCTCCTGTAGTAATGAAAAGATTTATCTTGAACTCTATTCATCTTGAAAACTAGCAGATATAAACCTTAATTAAAGGAATTTATACACTATAGCCAAATTGGACCAGCAGTTTGGAAAACGGATGGATGGATGATTCAGCCTCAAAGTGCATTATGGGTATTCTGAGCATACATTGGTTGTACGCTTGTTATTGCGGTGCATTATGGGATTTAATGAGTGCACTTGATAACATCCACTGTGGTTTCGGACGCCACTACAAATGGCTGTCGACTCAAGTGCCCTATTTAAGGGTATAGGGGTGATTTGGGACACAGGTATTCTTGAGCATTCTGTCATTTTTAGGGTCACATCTTGTGACATCATGCCCTGTTTTTGGTTCGTTTAGATCTGTGGTCTGTGTTGTGTTCATGTTTCAGTTGAAGCGCACGCACAGAGCAATCACACTAGAGTTCGTTTTAATCCATCCAAACCTGCCAAGTGTGAACTTAGATTGTTTTTGCTCTTGTTCTCTTCAGAAATTCTTCAGACCTAAAGAGCGCAGAGCTAATTAAATCAGTCCTTGAGCTTAGGCCTCTCTCTCTCTCTCTCTCTCTCTCTCTTTCTCTCTCTCTTGCTTACTCTCTCTCTCTCTCGCTTACTCCCTTTCTCTGTCTCTCTCTCTCTCTCTCTCTCTCTCTCTCTCTCTCTCTCTGCTTGGCCAGTCCCTCGCCCGTGGTTTTCTGCATTCACTCCCTAGCTTGATAAATCTGCCAGGGGCTTTTCTCTCTCCCTCCCTTGAATTTCATATGATCAGATTTTTCCTTCTTTCCTTCATGTGACGGCCTGAAGCCTGTAAGGTCTGTTCTGTAAAGCCACAGAGCCACGAAATATGAGTGATTCAGTGATTCAGAATTATAGATTTATAGATCGTTTAAGCCGTTACCTGTGCACTGCCGTCTGTTTCAGATAGAAGTGGGCAGATTGACATTACCATTCAAAAGTTAGTTTTTTTTTAAACTAGAATTTATATGTGCATTAAATTGAGTATATTTGAGAATATTTGTATTAATAATTGCAATAAATGCAACCTTGAGACTTATTTTAAAAACATAAAAAAATATTACCAACCCCAAACTTTTGAATGGTTCAATATTCAATATATAAAATATATTCAGTTTGTAATGGGTAGTTAAAGCATAACATATTTTATGAAGATTTTTGGTCAAATGTATATGAATATATAAGATGAAGTGTATATTTTAGGTCACCTTTTTGCCTTCAATAGTTCTGTTTAAATGGTATTGTGGCAAATTATTTAAAAAAGTAGCCTAGTAGCCTTATAATATGAGATGGATGCATGCATAATAATAATAAAAAAAAGCAAAATGCTGTTTAAAATGTTTTAAAATATATATATATAACATGCCACACCTCAGAACATGCATGCCAGATTCCTAAATGTATTTCTTGTCAACTAGTCATGTGCCATTTACCTCCAGCTTATTGTTCATTGTAATAATATACTGTCTCACAACTCAGTGACACAAATAACATTAAAAATCTTGGAGGATTTCTTTCCGCCTCAGTCATTTCCCATTCAAAATATTTCTTGAGGAAGTATTTCTTGACCTCAAAGTTCTTGGATGTTCGTAGAATGAAAGAATATTTACAACTGACAATGAAAACACAGATGCATGATGACCAATGCAGGTTTAATGCAATATCAACTGCAAAATTATGCTTTTTCGCCATTAAATAATGAAGCCTTATAATATGAGATGCATGCATAATAAATAAAAAAGCAAAATACTGTTTAAAAAGGTTACATATAACATGCCACATCGCAGGACATGCCAACTTCCTAAGTGTATTTCTTGTCAACTAGTCATGAGCCATTTGCTTATTTTACATGCCAGTAAACTGACTTCTGCAAACCGTAGTAAATCCCGTTGCCTGATTTGTTTAAAGTGAGGGTGTTTTCTTCTCCTCATGCAGAACACCAGCAGGTGTCACTGTGATGTTGAACCGCGGACGTGCGAGTCTGTTCGGCAAGGTCACAGGATGATGGAACATGACAAGAAGAACGAGACACTTTAGTGATGCAGGAAAGCATAAGAGAGCAGAAGCATCTGAACCGAGGACAACGAGTCGAACAACCCTGTCCGTGCTGTCCAGGGGCGCTGGCTATTTGTGAAGTTAAATCATTCAAACCTATTCATTTGAAAGCCAAAAGGGCAGTGCCTGACGAGTGATTTATTTGGGCGGAAGAGCAGAGGCTGTTATGCAATAAGACTTAAAACATAAGTGTTGATTTCTCCTGCGATGAAAGCCTTTTGAATTATGCAACAATCCATTACTGTGGCGTCGGCAGGTTGTTGAACCTTAATCTCATCTCTTAAGCTCTCGTGTTGTTTAGACAGTGGGTCACCACAGTAAATGTTTACACAAAATGATATTCAAACTGTGTTTTTTATCCTTCATATTAGTTTTTATGTAGCTTTGGATAACAGCCCGGCTTTCAAAATCAGAAACAAAATTCATGTTTCAGTCCACAAATACCATCATATCTTTTTCATTCATTTTTAATACAAGATGTTTCTTCAGGAAGGCATCAGATTGAGAGTTGAGTCTCGTATGAGACTTCGGTGACATTCGAAAGGTGCCTCATTCTTCTTCAGTTGAGCATGAAACATAAATACAATTTTTGGGGTCTGTCTTTTAGCTGGTTTGCCCCTGCTGGTAGATTCCTGTAACTACACCATCCCGACCCTGAAAGCATCTTTCACCATTAACTGCAATTTAAAAATATCTGTGTATTTTATAACATTTACTAGATGGTTTTTTTTACCATTGCCTTATTCTTTTTTTGTAGAACGATTAGAGCATGAAATGGGTTTGCTTATTTTATATTGTCTGGGGCTGATATGTGCTAATTTTATTCTGTCTTTCTGTTTTAGCAACTTATCCCCTATGTAGAGGATGACAGCTCTAAACTGGACGACCGAATGGCCAATCAAACGCGTGCATCCAGCGAGGAGAGGAGAGAAGTACTGGAAGTTAATAAGGTTAGAAAAGCTCATTTTTGACAGATGCTTTTAACCAAGTCGATGTTTGGATTTATATATGAAAATGCTTAAGAGTCTATGATTGGATCATTATTGCAGTCATTTTTATGTTTGTATCATGTTATATGTTTGGGTTACACTTCATGTGGTAACACTTTATTTTACAGTGTCCTTGTTACATATGTTACATGTACTTACCATAGTAATCACAGTAAATTATGCATAATTACATGCAACTAACAATGTACATGCAACTAACAATTTAAGGTGTCACTGTAACAATGACACCTTAAAATAAAGTTTAACCCTTTATTTTAAGGTGTCATTGTTACAGTGCAATTATATATTTAAGTACTGAGTAATATTAAGCAACTACATGTACTTACTATAGGGTTAGGGTAGGATTGGATTTGGTTGAGGGTTAGTTGCATGTAATTATGCATAATTTACTGTTATTACTATGGTAAGTACATATAACATGTAATAAGGACAATGTAAAATAAAGTGTAACCCATGTTTGTAACAGTTCTTCTAACCCTAATCGATGGAGTGTGTAGCTTTTCATTTCTTAAACAACCATGTTGGAATATATTCCAGAATGACAATGTCAAGATTTATCAGGCTCAAAATGTTTAAAAAAATGTTTGGGAGGAGCATGAAAAATCATTTTTACACATGAATCTGCACCTTAAATTCATTGAAGGTTTTTGGGTTGTGCTGGAGAAGACTTTACAGAGTGCTGGACTCTTGCATTGTCAATACAGGATCTTCACCAAAAATGTATGCACCTTTTGATGGAAATAACATCCCAACTTTATTTCCATCAAGACGTGATCTCCTGAAGAGATCTCCTTCAAAATCCATGTTTATAGTGTCCTTTAACATGGTATGCAATGATATATCTGCAAAATAATGAAGCCATAGTATTTGAAAACCAACCTGATGACTCTCTGCCAAGGATTTTATGACTTTTTTTTGCAGTAAAAGCGAAATGATCTGGCCCTAACAGGGTAATGTTTTTTTCTGCTCTCCTCTCTGCCATTGAGTCGGCCTTATTAAAAACTGCAGCGTGCTCATGAAAGGCAGTCGGCGCGGAAATGCTCATGCGACGAGGGCCCTGGAGGTTTTCGCCGGCCAAATAGCCAGCTGCAAATAACACGCTGGATGAGGAAACCATGTTGGGGGAATAAAGGTTGACAAACTCAGGGGAGGTCAAGGTTGCGTCAGAATGTGGAGCGCAGATGTGCTTCAGCTCTCCGGCATCTGCCTGTGCAGCATTTACATGTTCGTAGTTCTCTGATGGTCACAGGACATAAAAGTAAACAGATAAAATAATCAGCTTTTTTTAGGAAGTGTTTTATTTTTATTATTTTTGATTTATTTTAATATATTCTCTTAACCCAAGCAGACAGAGAGTTTATTGGCGTGGCTACTCAGTTTGGGGCGTGGCTACTGTAGCAGACTGAGAGTTTGGGGAGTGGCTTCTGTAGCAGGTGGAGAGTTTGGGCCGTGGCTACTGTAGCAGACGGAGAGTTTGAGGCGTGGCTACTGTAGCAGACGGAGAGTTTGGGGCGTGGTTACTGAGTTTGGGGCATGGCTACTGTAGCAGACGGAGACTTTGGGGCGTGGCTACTGTAGCAGACGGAGAGTTTGGGGCGTGGTTACTGAGTTTGGGGCATGGCTACTGTAGCAGACGGAGAGTTTGGGGCGTGGCTACTGTAGCAGACGGAGACTTTGGGGCGTGGCTACTGTAGCAGACGGAGAGTTTGGGGCGTGGTTACTGAGTTTGGGGCATGGCTACTGTAGCAGACGGAGAGTTTGGGGCGTGGCTACTGTAGCAGACGGAGACTTTGGGGCGTGGCTACTGTAGCAGACGGAGAGTTTGGGGCGTGGTTACTGAGTTTGGGGCATGGCTACTGTAGCAGACGGAGAGTTTGGGGCGTGGCTACTGAGTTTGGGGCATGGCTACTGTAGCAGACGGAGAGTTTGGGGCGTGGCTACTGTAGCAGATGGAGACTTTGGGGCGTGGCTACTGTAGCAGACGGAGAGTTTGGGGCGTGGTTACTGAGTTTGGGGCGTGGCTACTGTAGCAGACAGAGTTTGGGGCGTGGTTACTGAGTTTGGGGCATGGCTTCTGTAGCAGATGGAGAGTTTGGGGCGTGGTTACTGAGTTTGGGGCGTGACTACTGTAGCAGACGGAGATTTTGGGGCGTGGCTACTGTAGCAGACGGAGAGTTTGGGGCGTGGCTACTGTAGCAGACGGAGAGTTTGGGGCGTGGTTACTGAGTTTGGGGCGTGGCTACTGTAGCAGACGGAGAGTTTGGGGCGTGGCTTCTGTAGCAGGTGGAGAGTTTGGGGCGTGGCTACTGTAGCAGACAGAGTTTGGGGTGTGGTTACTGAGTTTGGGGCATGGGTTCTGTAGCAGATGGAGAGTTTGGGGCATGGTTACTGAGTTTGGGGCGTGGCTACTGTAGCAGACGGAGAGTTTGGGGCATGGCTTCTGTAGCAGGCGGAGAGTTTGGGGCGTGGTTACTGAGTTTGGGGCGTGGCTATTGTAGCAGACGGAGAGTTTGGGGCATGGCTTCTGTAGCAGGCGGAGAGTTTGGGGCGTGGTTACTGTAGCAGACGGAGAGTTTGGGGCGTGGCTTCTGTAGCAGACGGAGAGTTTGGGGCGTGGCTTCTGTAGCAGGCGGAGAGTTTGGGGCGTGGCTACTGTAGCAGATGGAGAGTTTGGGGCGTGGCTACTGTAGCAGACAGAGAGTTTGGGGCGTGGTTACTGAGTTTGGGGCGTGACTACTGTAGCAGACGGAGAGTTTGGGGCGTGGCTACTGTAGCAGACGGAGAGTTTGGGGCGTGGTTACTGAGTTTGGGGCGTGGCTACTGTAGCAGACGGAGAGTTTGGGGCGTGGCTTCTGTAGCAGGCGGAGAGTGGGGCGTGGCTACTGTAGCAGATGGAGAGTTTGGGGCGTGGCTTCTGTAGCAGGTGGAGAGTTTGGGTGTGGCTACTGTAGCAGACGGAGAGTTTGGGGCGTGGCTACTGTAGCAGACGGAGAGTTTGGGGTGTGGCTTCTGTAGCAGGCAGAGAGTTTGGGGCGTGGTTACTGTAGGAGGTGGAGAGTTTGGGGTGTTATATTAATGATTATATTAATTATATTATATAATTATTTTTATTATGTATATTAAATATTTAATAATACATATTTTTTAATTATACAAGTCTTAATTAATCATCAGTTTGGGAATGCCTGGACCAATGGATAAATTGTTGGATTATTTTTATGCATGTGCACAGGATTTATATAAACATGAGGTATGAATGATGATGGAAGGACAGATAAACACATGAATGCAGAGAAAGAACGGTACTGTAATGAATGGACTGATGGATGAACAGGCAGATAGACATCAGCTTGAACGAACAAATGGACGCATGCATGAAAGTAATGAGACCATGTATGGATGATTGAAAATTAGCACTCAGGTCAGTTTGTTGAAACATAATGGAGACCGGCTGTCTGACTCATC